>JXSR01S001880.1:165303-184255 GCA_000969725.1 Ophiothrix spiculata
AATTTGGTGGTGAATGGATTATTAAATTCTGTGTGAGTGCAAAATTTGCTGAAATGTGTGCCAAATTGATTCCAACAATAGATCAGAATGTATTAATCACTTAGCTTGATGAAATAGCCAGTTTTTCCTTAGACTTATATCTGTTATCACACAAATTGTATTAAATTAAATATTATCAGAAATGAATATTATTTCAATATGAACGTAGACCCAAAAGTAGAAAGCTTTTAATAGTTGGTTAGGGTGGATAGTCTAGACAACCAATCAGTAATCGGTGGTACAAAATATGTTATCAGATAGAACGCAAATCAAGCAGAACCCACCGCCTCCCTCGTGGATATCTGATATGATTATCTTGCAATAAATATGTCTTAGGATTATTGATGCTGTACATCAATATCTCCCAGCAATGTGCTGCTGCTGATGGAATGAATAAGATGATAAGGTCCTTAGTGAAAAGAATGTAACATTGATTGAAGTCTAAGAGCGTACTTTGACATACGGATAGGGGAACATTTGATTAGATTTGTATGGGTGATTTGTTTCAGTATGTAGTATGTCTGAAGACAATATTTATCATATCTTGTGGCAATTTTTTGCTGTTTTTGATGATTATAAATGTCGATTTATGCAGACATCTGGCATTAACCAAATTTAGAAAATGACATAATTTTTCTGCAATAAATTCAACATGGTTTTCATTATTTAAATGTTTTGGTGTATGGGTACAGGGCCGGGAAACAACTACTAGGATCTGTCTTGAGTGATGATTTTGAAAATGTACTTTAAAGACTTTACAGAAGTAATTTAATGATAATGCTAATTTGGTGATGTATGGATTATTAAATTCTGCTCAAGTGCAAAATTAGCTGGAATGTGCACCAGTTTGATCCCAACAATAGATCAGAATGTATTAATCACTTAGCTTGATGAAATAGCCATTTTTTTCTTAGGCTTATATCTGTTATCACATAAATTGTATCAAATTAAATATTATCAGAAATGAACATTGGCAATACGAACGTAGACCTAAAAGTAGAAAGCTTTTAATAGTTGGTTGGGGTGGATAGTCTAGACAACCAATATATCAGTAATCGGTAGTACAAAATACGTCATCAGATAGAATGCATATCAAGCAGAACCCACTGCCTCCCTCAGGGATATCTGATATGATTATCTTGCAATAAATATGTCTTAGAATTATTGAGGCTGTACATCAATATCTCCAAGCAATGAATTGCTGATGATGGAATGTATGAGATGATAAGGTCCTTAGTGAACAGAATGTAACATTGATTGAAGTCTAAGAGCGTACTTTGACAGACAGATACGGAGCATTTGATTAGATTTTTACGGGTGATTTGTTTCGGTATGTCTGAAGACCGTATTCATCATATCTTGCGGCAATTTTGCTAGTTAGATTTATGCAGGCATCTGGCATCAACCAAATTTAGAAAATGACACGATTTTTGCTGCGTTAAATTCAACATAGATTTCATTATTTGTGATTTAAATGTTTTGGTGTATGAGAACAGGGCTGGGAAGCAATTACATGGATCCGTTTAAAAATCTCCCTATAAGAGAGTGATGATTTTGAAAATGTAGTTAATGCACTTAAAAAACGTAATTTGTTTAAAATGATTATAATTTTGTTATGTATGGATGAATAAATTTGCTCGACTACAAAATTAGCTGAAATGTGCACCAGTTTGATACCAATAATACATCCGAATAAAATAATCAATTGCTTGATAAAATAGCTGGTTTTCCTAAGAATTTTATCTGCTATCACACAGGTTGTATTGTATGATCAAAAATGAACATTATTTCCATATGAACCTAGGCCTAAAAGTAGAAAGCTTTAAGAATTTGTTAGGATGGATAGTCTAGACAACCAATATCAGTAATCGGTGGTACAAAATACTTCATCAGATAGAATGAATGCAAATCAAGCAAAACCCACCGCCTCCCACACGGATATCTGATATGATTATCTTGCAATAATATGTCTTAGGATTATTGATGCTGTACATCAATATCTCCCAGCAATGCATTGCTGATGATGGAATATACAGGCTAGGAATGTATAAGATGATATACTGTCAGGTCCTCAGTGAACAGATTATGCATTTATACTTTGATAGACAGTTTGAGAGCGTTTGACTGTGTTTATAGAGATTTGTTTCAGTATGTCTGAAAATGGTATTCATCATATCCTGCAGCAATTTTGTGCTATTTTGATGATTAGAATGTAGATTTATGCTCTTATTTTGGGTAGAATATGTTGATCAAACCTGTATTTAACATCCGATATCATTCAAATTTAGAAAAATTACATGATAGTTTTTCCTGCATTGATTCAACATGTTTTTTTTAAATTTCATTATTTGTGATTTAAATGTTTTAGTGTATGGGTACATGAAACAAATACAGGGATCGGTCTTCAAGTCTCCAGAAATTAATGATGATTTTGAAAATGGACTTTAAAAGAAATATTTTCTAACAATTATTAATAATAAATTGTTGATATATGGATTATTGAATTCTAAAAAAGTGTGTAAATTTAGTTGAATTGTGCGCCAGTATCATTCTTACTATACATCAGAATGTAATAAATATTTGTCTTCATAAAATAGCAAGTTTGCCTAAAGGCTGATATTTGCTATTTGTCATCATATCCTGCATTAATTTTGTGCTATTTTGATGATTACAATGTAGATTTATGCTCTTATCATTTGGTAGAATATGTTGATCAAACCTGTATTTGACATCCGACATCAATCAAATTTGATAAATTACATGATAGTTTTTCCTGCATTGATTTAACAAGGTTTTTGTTTTATTTCATTATTTGTGATTTAAATGTTTTAGTTTAAGGGTACAAGAAACAAATACAGGGATCTGTCCTAAAGTCTCCAGAAAATAATTATGATTTTGAGAATGGACTTTAAAAGAAATATTTTCTTATATATTGATAATAAAAAATTATTGATATATGGATTATTGAATTCTAAAAAATTGTGTAAATTTAATTGAATTGTGCACCAGTATCATTCTTACTATACATCAGAATGTGATAATTAATTGGCTTCATAAAATAACAAGTTTTTGTAAAGGCTAATATTTGCTATTGCACAAATTGTATCAAAATGAACATCATTTCATATAAACCTAAATTAAAAGTAGAAAGCATTAACGAGTTTGTTAGGGTGGATAGTCTAGACAGCCAGCCAATATATCAGTAATCGGTGGACCAAAATACATCATCAGATAGAACACAAATCAAGCAGAACCCACTGCCTCCCTCACGGATATCTGATATGATTCTCTTGCAATAAATATGTCCTAGGATTATTGATGCTGTACATCAATATCTCCCAGCAATGACTTGCTGATGATGGAATGTATGAGATGATAATTAAGGTCCTTAGTGAAAAGAATGTAACATTGATTGACAGACAGATAGGGGAGCATTTGATTAGATTTTTAAGGGTGATTTGTTTCAGTATGTCTGAAGACAATATTTATCATACCTTGCAGCAATTTCGTGCTATTTGATGATTAGAATGTGCAGGCATCTTACATCAACTGAATTTAGAAAATGACATGAATTTTGCAGAGTTAAATTCAACATAGTTTTGATGGTGATGGTGTATGGGTATAGGGCCAGGAAACAAATACAGAGGTCCGTTTCCAAGTCTCCATTTGTACTTGACTTTAAAGAAGTAGTTTGTTTTTAATGATAATGATAATTTGGTAACGTATGGAATATTATATTCTGCTTGATTGCAAAAATAGTTGAAATGTATGCCAGTTTGATTCCAACAATACATCAGAATGTAATAATCAATTGGCTTGATAAAATAGCAAGTTTTCCTAGACTTTTATATCTGCTATCACCAAATTTTATCAAATTAACTATTTAACCAAAAATAAACATTATTTCAATACAAACCTAAACCTAAAAGTAGAAAACTTTTAAAGAGTTGGAACTAGTTTGTTAGGGCTGATAGTCTGACAACCAATATATCAGTAATCGGTGGTACAAAATACGTCGTCTCATAGAACTCAAATCGAGCAGAACCTTCCACTGCCTCCCTCAGGGATATCTGATATGATTATCTTGTGATAAAATATGTCCTAGGATTATTGATGCTGTACATCAATATCTCCCAGCAATGACTTGCTGATGATGGAATGTATGAGATGATAATTAAGGTCCTTAGTGAAAAGAATGTAACATTGATTGACAGACAGATAGGGGAGCATTTGATTAGATTTTTAAGGGTGATTTGTTTCAGTATGTCTGAAGACAGTATTTATTATATCTTGCGGCAATTTTGTGCTATTTGATGATTAGAATGTAGATTTATGCAGGCATCTAACATCAACTAAATTAAAAAAATAGACATGATTTTTTCTGCATTAAATTCAACATGGTTTTCATTATTTAAATGTTTTGGTGTATGGGTACAGGGCCGGGAAACAACTACAAGGATCTGTTTTCAAATCTCCCTTTAAGGGAGTGATGATTTTGAAAATGTACTTTAAAGACTTTACAGAAGTGATTTAATGATAATGCTAATTAGGTGATGTATGGATTATTAAATTCTGCTCAAGTGCAAAATTAGCTGAAATGTGCTCCAGTTTGATTCTAACAATATATCAGAATGTATTAATCACTTAGCTTGATGAAATAGCCAGTTTTTCCTTAGACTTATATCTGTTATCACACAAATTGTATCAAATTCAATATTATCAGAAATGAACATTATTTCAATATGAACGTAGACCTAAAAGTAGAAAGCTTTTAATAGTTGGTTAGGGTGGATAGTCTAGACAACCAATATATCAGTAATCGGTGGTACAAAATACATCATAAGATAAAATTTAAATCAAGCAGAACCCACCGCCTCCCTCGTGGATATCTGATATGATTATCTTGCAATAAATATGTCCTAGGATTATTGATGCTGTACATCAATATCTCCCAGCAATGACTTGCTGATGATGGAATGTATGAGATGATAAGGTCCATAGTGGAAAGAATGTAACATTGATTGAAGTCTATAGAGCGTACTTTGACAGACAGATAGGGGAACATTTGATTAGATTTTTATGGGTGATTTGTTTCCGTATACCTGAAGACTGTATTCATCATATCTTGCGGCAATTTTGCGCTATGTAGATTTATGCAGGCATCTGGCATCAACCAAATTTAGAAAATGACATGATTTTTGCTTTGTTAAATCCAACATAGGTTTTACTATTTGTGATTTAAATGTTTTGGTGTGTGAGAACAGGGCTGGGAAACAATTACAGAGATCCGTTTTCAAATCTCCCTATAAGAGAGTGATGATTTTGAAAATCAGCTGAAATGTGCAACAATTTGTTTCCAATAATACATCAGAAGGCAATGATCAATTTGCTTGATAAAATAGCTGGTTTTCCTAAGACTTATATCTGCTTTTACACAGATTATATCAAATTAAGTATGATCAAAAATGAACATTATTTGGATATGAACCTAGACCTAAATGTAGAAAGTATTCAAGGGTTGGTTAGGGTGAATAGTCTAGACAACCAATATATCAGTAATCGGTTGTACAAAATACATCATCAGATAGAACGCAAATCAAGCAGAACCCACTACCTCCCTCAGGGATATCTGATATGATTATCTTGCAATAAATATGCCCTAGGATTAGAGATAACTGTACATCAATATCTCCCAGCATCTCCCAACAAATGTGTTGCTAATGTTGGAATGTATGAGATAATTTTTTACGAGGTCCACAGTGAACAGAATATGCATTAAGACATTTAAGAATACTTTGACAGACAGTTTGGGAGCGATTGACTGTTTTTATGAAAATTTGTTTCGGTATGTCTGAGACAGTATTCATCATATCTTGCAGCAATTTTGTGCTATTTTGATGATTAGAATGTAGAGTTGATTTATGCTCTTGTTATTTGAGTAGAATATGTTGATTAAACCTGTATTTGACAGACATCCGGCATCAGAAATTACATGATAGTTTTTGCTGTATTGATTCAACATGAGTTTTATTAAATTTCATTATTTGTTATAGTATTTTTGTTTTAGTGTATGGGTACATTGAAGCAAATACAGGGATCCGTCCTCAAGTCTCCCAGAAGGTAGTGATGATTATGAAAATGACTAAATGCATTACTTTAAAGAAATATTTTTTAATAATAATGATTATAATAAATTATTGATATATGATTATTGAATTCTGATCTAGTGTAAGATTAGCTGAAAAAGTGTGCCAGTATATTCCCACAATGCATCAGAATGTAATAATTAATTGGCTTGATAAAAAAAGCAAGTTTTTCAAAAGACACTAGTATCTGCTATCACACAAATTGTATTAGATTAATTTGTATCAAAAATGAACATTGATTAATATCTTGACCAAGAATATATAACCTGTTGGCCGTAGCTTGACTTAAACTCACGATCTACTGATTCAGAGTCCTGCGCTGCTCCACTAGACCACACGATCTCCCAAGTCAAGTTGCTTTGTCTATCATGACACTGAGAGGGAAAAAGAGGCTGATATTCTTCTCCTCCTTCTTCGGCAACATCACCGCCTGCCAACTTCATAATTGAAGACTGCGGTACTTGATTGGGTTTGATGCATGCAGACTTGAGGCCTAAATTATTGAAAGTCCCTTTTTAATGGCCTCAGTAGAAAAAGACTCAATAACATTTTCAGGGAGTGTTTTCCAGTCTCTTATATTCTTTTGAAAGAATGATGATTTATGGTAGTTTCTCTCTGAAATTGATGCAATGAAGGCTTGTGAGTTTTCAGTGTGGATGGGTGAAGGGAACTCTTTGAAGGTGATGCATTTTGTCTTGTTGATTGTAACCAAGTTGTTGTTGATCTTATACATCATTGTGGGCAAGGGTTGGCCATGCAAGTAGTTGTAGCATACTGGTAACTGAAGACTATGCGTTGATAATTGTGTGAATTTTGCAGTGCATCTTTGGACCTTCTTGAGTTTTGCTGATAAACCCCTGGGTAGTTTGCAGCTGTAACATTATATTTTGAAGCCAGACAGCTTTAATTTGATCTACAATCTTGGCCAAAAATACTTGGGACACTTTAATGACAATTAAATAGTTATGAGTGCAATGGAGTGTGGGGTCAAAGATTTGGAGAACGCAGTTTCTCTCCCTCCCTGTCCCAGGACCTCCTTCCCCCACCATCCAATGTTGCGATGAACACATGCGCACACCACGTTCATAGAGACTTATTGCTTAACAACATTGTGCAGGGGAGCGGGGAGGTTAAGTGTCCCAACTATTTTGGCCAAGATTGTAGGATGACTGTTGAAAAAGATTATTAAACTCAAAATTGACCATGCAGTCATGCTAACCCTTTATTTTGAGCACAAATCTTCCCTGCATCTCAACTGCTGAAATAAACATTAAATTTCACTTACTAGATGCGCCCTCTCCGCTCTTTGCACATTTGAGAACTTTTTTCTGAGATATGTATCTAGATTTTGGTGCAAACAATATTAAAATATTAATGCTATATGGCATACAGCTGGAAAGGGTTTAAGTCAGTATAAAAGCTGGTAAAGAAAGTTAAAGGTTGAAAGACCCATATAATGAAATAGCAGATTTGTACCCAATATTTTGTTTGGATTTCTTCAAATTGCCATGGTCTTGTAAAAAGACTTCATTTTGAAATAATGTTGTCTAATGCTACAATATAATATTTTTGTCTGATTTGCACTTTGTCGAAGTCTAAACTTGTGCAACTTGATACAATTAGCACACCTGATGTCTGCTCCATATTATAAATAAATATGTGATTACAAACATACACTGCACAGAGCATTTGAATATAATTGCATTTGTATGGATCTTGTATGATTCAGAGTTTGAATCGGAAAAGTAGGCCTGCTCTCCAGTAACCCAGCAAAGGGCACTCTGACTGAGAAAAGTATTGTTTCATTATAGTCAAGCTGGTTTCTGTTACATCTCAAGAGATATTTTCAAGCAAACATATGATTCTATTTGACTGGCCAAACTAGCAGGCAGGGGCAATGTTTTCAACATAGCCTTTATCACTGCATTAGTAAAATATGGCTTTAAAGATAAAAGAACATCTAAATATTTTGATATACAGGGTTTGAATTTAACAATGAAACTTTGCATACTGTCATTATTATTGCTAATACTTCAAATGATCCAAAAATCTCAAAATGCGTGTGGAAAAGTTTGGAGATGATGCTGAACTTGTCCAATGCCCCTTAATCTTTGGAGAAAATATGAGGGTCACAAAAGTTGGGTCACATAAGTGTAGTCACAAATTGTACCATCCTGCTCAAACCAGTTCCATAACATAGTGGGAAAAGATGCATAGCAGCTTGTTAACCTTAACTCCCAAATGCTTAAAAACTAAGCCCGAATACATTATACAAAAATTTCCCGGTTCCACTGGGATGCGAATCCCCGACCTTGCGCATCCCGGTCCAATGTCAAGCTATGGCAAGCCACCAAGTATGGCCTGTCATGGCAGTGCCCATCTGGATCTCCAGTCTATGATGTATTTGGACTTGCACGAATTTCTTGATTTTTGCTTGTTGGATTTTGTTTGACTGAGGCAAGTTAGGCTTAATTGGTAGTCATCATTCTCAAGTTCAACCTTGCCTACATTTTGATTATATTTCTTCACATTTTCCTTACATCTACAATTTTAATATGATTTGATTGCCACTTTTTTGCATGATATTTAGTAGATTTGCAGTATAGCAAATTACAATAAATGTGCTTTATTTGGGAAGGAAACCAAGCCGAAACAATATTGTATCTACACCTGCATGGCAATGCTTGGTTGATGATTTCAGCATTCATGCAGTGCAAAGGTTTGCTCAGACATATTGGCCTATACCTGAACCTGATTTTAATTCCAAATATGGTAGTTAGATAGGTGCAGGTGATTTTATCGCAGCAGAGGAGCCCAGAAATGGAAGTCCTCAAGGCTTGCCCAGGATATGCTGCGAGGAGAACATCTGTATCATTAAGGTTTTAGGAAATTGTCAAAACCTCAGCATCTGGATATGTGCTGTTATAGACATATCCAGATTTGAGATTTCCATCTAGATGCATTTAGGGGATGCAATTTCTCAGAAATGTTACCAATTTCCATCTATGGTGCTAGCAGATAAAGCTTCCAATTATCCAAACCACAGCATCTGGATATGTGCTGTTACAGACATATCCAGATTTGAGATTTCCATAGATGCATTTAGGGGTTGCAGTTTCTCAGAAATGTTACCAATTTCCATCTATGGTGCTAGCAAATAAAGCTGCCAATTACAGCTTATGTTTTGTTTTGTTTTTGTCCATTTGGTTGTAACAACTTCTGCTGAGGTCTGGGTGACAGGAAGTTTGCTTTTTTGCCAATTTTTATTTCAACTTGAAAATGTTTGTTTTGCTAAAATATACTTATTGCTTTGTTCATTCTTTATATCAACTTCTTGTGTGTATGCTCCCTATTTTCCTATGTCATCATTCAATTTACAGAATGGAATTAAATTGAATGCTGAAAAAATCTAAGGCAATTTGATTGAATAATATGTCACTCTACAATTTCCTTCCGTTTTCTTGGTTCCTGCTATGTCTTTGATTATGGAAGTACCTGCCAAATCTCATCAGTGCTGCTTACTATTCATTGATATACAGAAATAACTTCCCAGGGCAGTGTGTCCTACTTGAATTTTAAGCCAATTCTTTCATTTTTTCCTGAATGTTCAGATTTGCTTCACAATATACCTTTATAGCTTTATACCTTTATATATAGTGAAAAAAAGAGTGGACATTTTGATCAAATCTGCTTGACCAATTTTTGTAAGTGTTTGCAACGTGATCTCATGGGGAACATTGGTCCAGGGTCTGGTATGTCTACATTTACTGGTTCTTTCCTCTTCTGTAGTTAAGGTGGAAGTCCACTGTTGCGGAAGTCTATCAAGAGGCCTTGAAGATTCAGCCTTAAAAATTGTGATGATTTGGGTATTACTGTTATACCTTCAGACCAACTGCATAAGTGCAATAATTTAAAGTATTCATTACACCATCATAGAATCATCCTTAATCCAAATTGTAAACTGATTTGATTGTTTAACCTTTGCAAGTGCACAATTTCGACAAACGTGCTAATTATTAGATTGATTATTTGCCTTGTCGTTTTGATCAATTTTTCAATTCAGCAATATATTTTGATGTACATTGGGTAACATCGGGAAAGGTTTGAGAAATCATCATTGAGGCATAGGAGATGAAAGCCCATAGTGAAAGGTTTTGGAAACGTTCAAAAATGCTTCACCAATGTCTTGATGATGCTTCGGCGCCACATATTTCTTAATGCATTGGTTATGCAACTGCAATGCATCATGATGTTTTCTAGATGTGATTGTGACACACCCATAGCATTGGTAAAGGTTTACAAAAGGATTGATAATGTACTTATATAACATTGTGTAAAAATTAACTGTATAGATGTATTCCTCTTCGGCTACCGTACGTACTAATGTTTGGCTCCATACTAATGCATCTCATATTTTTCTTCTTCCAAGCTGTTCTATCCTGTGCAAGACCTTTTGCCTGTGTACCGAGTTCATCCCTGTCCATTCTCTGATATCCAACCATTGTCCTTCCGTTGTTTCTACTGACGTTCTGTCTTTCTCCTTCCTCCAACCTTTTCTTCTATTAATAGTAAAGTCAGGGCACTGGCATTTCCACTAAGGGTGCATTGAGAGTGTTTAAGTAAGGCATCAAGAGCAGATTACAAATTCCATTGACATTTTTGTGGTGCTCTTCTGGTGTTTTTCATGGAGAGATGTAGGGAGTGTGTTGATACTTTCCTGGACATCTTGGACATATCGCAGTGATAGTATACATGAAGAACCTTTCCTAAAGCATGATCGATGTTCTCCAGCCACATTCCTTATGTAAAAATCAAGAGTTGAATAGAAATATTCTTTGCATGACTTATGCTTTCCTGAACATCTTGAAACAATTGGGGACATTGAAACATTGTATTATGACGACATCTGTAAGATCTCTAATGTGTTGGTGACAAAAAATTTCAATTAAGCCTCTGGAAATCATCTGCAATTATTCATCAGGAAAGCATCCAAACCAAGCGTAAACAACTCTACAAAGCATGAAATGCAGTGTATCATGGTTTATTAATCCCAATTAACTCAAATATTGCTCACTGTTTTAGTTATTGAAGAGTTGAAAATAGGGTATTAGAGGCAGTTATGAATACTTTTATGATTGGTGCCAAACTAAGGATTTGGACTGTGACCTTTCCATAAACATAGTGCAGCGTAGTCCATTCAAAGAGATACTGTAACCTGTAGATAAATGGTGTATTTTTATGGATAGGACAGTCTGGAGGGTTGGTTATTGAAATGTTGAATGCATTTGTTTCCTTATTTCGTGGTCAGACAGTCACGTAAAGCCATGGGTCCCCTGTACGAATAGACTCCTTCATGTCATGGGGTATGCATGTTATGCAAGTACTTGTATCATTGATCGATTGATTGATTGATTTGAACAATCAGCTATATTCATGGTATGATACGTCACATACAGGGCTATATGCTACTTTATATGTGATGACTCACCCGAAAGGGGGGACTTTGCAGATGATATCAATTTTGAGTGTATCATTGCATCTGTTACAGCATTTTCTAAGCTTTAAAATGACACCTTATTTGTCGAAATTGATCAACGCGATCAAATTTTACAACAGAAAATCTGCTGGAAATTCTTATTATTTTCTTTATTTTTTGCTACCTATTTTCACCAGTATCTTGAAAGTGTTCTGTCGTAAAGTCCCCCATTTTGGGATGAGTCATCACATAACTAGGAAAAAAGGACCAAGTAGAATGAAATAAATCATAAAAAGAGGCACTTAAACCAGGTTTGTTCCTCATTTAAACTCTGCTATCATCACCCTAGCAGTTCAAACAATATTTAAGAGGTTAAGCTTTCTATAGGCCTTTGTTCTTATGATTCCTATTCATTCTCATTCATTTCCCGACACAACTTTCCACCAATTAATAGGACAGCTCATCTATATCGCTTGGCAACCATTATCCAATCAAATTGAAGGGTTGTCTTCAGGTGACTTCTTTTGATGTCAGTGTCTGTATTCTTGGCAATGTTTGACGTATACTAGACATATGAAGACTCCGCATTACAAATTTATATACACAGTTTCAAATTCTGTATAACAATCTTTGCCTGTGACAATGACTTGCATCCTTAAGGTACTACGCCTCATTCCCAAATCATTTCCTAATGTTATATCTGATGTAGCCAAATTGAACTTAGTCTTAAGAAATTAGATTAACGTATGCCATAGTTATAGTGTGATCTCACCTAGGTCTATCTGGTGAGTCATGTTATGTGGGGGACATAGGCTGTTTTATACACAAAGTTGCGTATTATACGTGAGTGAGTTGGACTGCAGTGGTTTGACACGAGTCATTAGCACTCGTTAGTGGCGGCGATATTGATAGCGCTTGTAATAGATCATAAACAATTGAACGTTATTACTCCGTCTGATCTGTGAAATGATTCGTATCTTCAGTCATGTCTTCAATGTTTAATTGCAGCAGTTGTGTCTGAGTGAGCTGAACACATACATGTCTTCCATTTTTATATTGGAAAACTTTGGATAAATTCTGTTCTGATTTGGATAGCTTTAAAAGTTACTTGGAGGAAACATTGGCTGTTCTGATATATACATTTGTAGAGGATTACTGTATAAGTGTTTGTGCTTGGAACTTTAGCTAGATTTTCTATTGCATTCTTGGGATACTGTATTTTCATGATGAATGGAATATTTTGGATGGAGTTTGCTTTGAATTCTGGTGAGTTTGCGTTAGGTATGGGACTTTCCCCATATATTGCAAGTTTAAGATGTTGTAATATTTGCTTAAAACTGAATAGTTATTTGCATGGGTTTCAAAAGTATGATTAAATAATTGGAAATTAAGGAAGTCATTGTAATACAGTTATCTGAAACTACATTTATGAGTTATGCACACAATAATCAATGAATGCATTAAACAACTTTAATTTTTACAAGTTGCATTTTGAAGAATTGCTAGGAAGAGGCATTTGTTAGATAAGCAATTATTTCACTTTCTATCAGTTTCCAATTGTCAGGATTGTGCAAATTTACAAAGATGTTCAAATGTAGTGAATAATTTAGAATTCAAGTCAATCATCTTATGATTACCGTAAATGTGCTTTTAAAATCAAATTTTCCTAATGCTTTTCATGAACTTTGTTAGGCATAATTTTTTCTTATTTCATAATATCTTGGTAAATTCCTTACCCAGATATTTCTTTCAATTGGCTATCATTATCAAATATAATTCTCTTGCTGAAAGCAATTTGCAAAATTAAAAACATGCAAAATTAGATACATTTACAGCATATTGTACAACCCTTTGAAATGCTTTTATCTCTCAAAAGATGTATTCTCGGAATTAATTTAGATATGTTTAGTGTTTCAACAAAGATAATAAATTAATAGATTATTCCTGGGGTACTCAAAAACATTTTGGTAGGCACGTACCACACAGGTTTTCCAACATAATCTTATGGAACTGATTTTTGGTCAAAAATAGTCTATGGAATTTTTTTTTTAATTGAGGTCTTAGGAACTGATTTTTACTCCCAAAATATCTAAAGAGCTAAAAATACTCTGAAAATACATTTCTAGTTGTTCTTTTTGAAAATAGGGTATTTAGAACTAAAGTAATCTTGAAATGGGTATCTTTAGGAGCTGAAGAGGAGGCTTTCATAGGGGGGTCTTTTAGGCAGCACATACCTGTAACATCCATAATTGTCAAAGACCCCAGGGATTGTGAATTACTTTACGTGTGTAAAATTGTACAATAAATGCACCACATGCTGAAGGTAGAGTTGAACACAAGAGTTGAATATGGGTTTGAAATTTCCTATGTAAAATCACATATGACCGTATGACCATCTCAAACGAGCCGAGCCGTAAATGCAGCAAACTTCATTTTGTCCTACTGGTGAAAATACATGTCAAGGTCATAATTTGCCGAAATTGATTTTTGACAGATTCACAATCCTTGTGCTTACTTCAAAACACCAGCAAAGTTTTGTTTCAAGAAAATGATTGGAAATATGAAGTATATCTGTATATCAACAGAAAATATAGGGCTTCCTGATCTTTGATTGCGTTTATCTCAATTTTACCCCCCGACAACCTTTGACGGCCGGCGGACCATAACTCAACTTCTGGAAATCGAGTGAAGTTCATTAAGGTGTCATTTTAATCCTTTATAGCATGGTCTTTGGAAATATTAAAAAAATAAAATGACAAGAGGCTGCATTTACGGCTGGTTTGGGTACAAATATATGAAATCTTTGTGAAATCCATTATTGTAGCAATGAGCTAAACCGTTGGTAGCTCCATTGTATCCAAAACTATTGTGTAATTGGTTCGAGTCCCTGGAGCAGTTCATCTGTCGCAAATGCACTTTTCCATTCAGGTATTCATTAATAAATTAATTCAAAACTTATTTATAGACATTGTCATGTCAGTAATCCCTTGTATAATCCGTAATTAACAGTTGCAGTTATAAGTCAGTATCAGTGTGATTGTGCCAGGGAAGTTTGAGTGAATCTGCTACCCTGGCAGACCACAGAAATGAATGGAAATGTCAGGGAAATTTACCTAGGAGCTACTGATAAGCTTAAGAGCCTGGATCTCATCAACATTGATTAACAACGTCAGTAGAATTGTACTGGGGATATTTGGTGATTCTTACTGTCGGTCTTTACTTCAAATGAGCTATCAAATATTTAGTGCTACAAGTCTTTATCTTAAAATCTAATATATAATTCTTATTTATTTCCTATTAATAACGAAGGCTTGAGATGCAATGGGATTAATGTAATAACAAAGACATGTTGCACTGTAGACTAGTCAGTGTTAGGGAGAGTTTTCTCAAACAGAAAGTCTCAGTGCAAAAAAACAACAACTTAAGGAATCAGTATCAATTTAGTTTTTACAAGGCTACTAATCTGGACCATTTCTTTTGTATGATCTGTAAGATAAGTTCAAATGTGATTGAAGTAAGGCGAATAAAGACATTTTTTTCTCGCACACCTTGTGGCACATACGTTTGTGAAGTTGTTGCATAAAAAATTTATTGAATTTGGCCACAGAGGTGGCCAAAAACATCATTAAAAATAACCTATTTATCTGAAAAAAATATCAATTTTCCAAAAATAATGTGAGAAAATCCATTTTTGTTTGAGGGGGAGCTATGTTTGGATATTGTTCGATTCACTTTTGAGTCATTTTTTCCATTTTGTCTCTTATCACAGGTTCTCCTCATTGATTCAGTGTGTATTGATATCGAAAACGAGGCCATTAGTTGGACCACCTGTTCACGCACTACTTGCCGTCAACGCAACATGAGTTACCACGTCCATGTGGATCAACCGTTTGCACGGTGCAATCATACACATGAGTGTAAGTATTATGTAATCAGGGACTTTCATAATTTTTTGAAATTTCCAGGGGCTCTATCAGAAGCTCTCCTGAAGTTTTTTAAGGGAGCTATGTAATTACCATATTATGAAGTATAAGTGACAGGGGTATGCAGCTCAATGTCTGAAACCCCTACCCATTTATTAGGAGAATTTAAGGTTTAAACCTCAAAATTTTCTGCACAATCATTTCCATGTATGTTGCAGCACATCGGAAGGTACATCATTGCGGCTAAGTCAATTTTGAGATACGGCCTGTTGAAGTTGAAAATGACTAGAAAAGGTGAGGCCGATTTTAAGCTCCAGTTCCAGTGAAATATTGGTTCCTTAAAGTTTCAACATCAGTTCGTTTAGTATGAAGAAGCATTAAAATATGAAAGGTTTAATGACTATGTCAGAACCATTTCTGGGATGGTCAACTAAGAAGAAAAGACTACTATTTTCCTCCACTTATAGCTCAAACTTGGAATTTGCAATTTTCTATATTTTTTTTGGATATGTGAAAGATTATAATTTGTAAAGCTTGTCTGCTAAATTTGGTTGAAAACTGACATCAAGAACACATGTGGAGTTTTGAGGTGGTACTTGTAATTTTAAAAATCTGACAGCATTGTTTAGGCCTCATTTAACATCCTGAATTTCAATTGCGTTTCACTCAGAAATTGTGATTGCCATTTGATCTTGGTTGTTACGTTTTTGGCATTAACTTTTAAGCCAAAAGTCAGATTGACACAAATTTTTAAAGAGGAATAAACAAGCAGTCCAACAATACCAATAACTCAATTTTGACTTTGGACCAAAGATGTACCTTTTGATGTCACAACATCAAGCTGTTTGAAGTGCATGCCGAGAAATTCTAATACAGAAACCAGTCAAGCGAGATACTTTTTACAAACAGAGTCGACATGATGAGAGAAGGACAGCGATGAGCTGAACACAACACCAAGCAATTTGAAGTCGCCTTAATTTCAGAACCACCAAGATTATGAATAAATAGACTTTTATCTCTAGATCTTGAAAAATGAACAATCACACACTTAGAAGCATTTAGAGGGAGTTTGTTCTTGATAGTCCTGTAATGAATCTTATCATGGTCATTCTGTAAAGATTGATGATCCTCTGGAGTCCTTATGCATCGAGCAATTATAGTATGATCATCTGCAAATTGAAAAAGTTGAGAGGTCATTATTAATGTCATTAACAAACAAGAGAAAAAGAATTGGTCCTAAAACAGAGCCCTTGTGTACTCCAGATGAAACAGGAGCCCAGTAAGAATGGCACCCTTTAAAAACAACCCTTTGTTTCCTATTTGAAAGAAAACTTTGTATCCAACATAACATATTACCCCTAATACCATGGTTATGAATCTTATGTAGCAGAACACTATGAGCAACCCCGTCAAAAGCAGCAGTCAAATCAAGAAAAATTCCATCAACCAAGTTACAATCTAACTATTGTTAAGACTACTGCTGAGAGGTTAGTAAAATTTAGACAAAATCTGTTCACAATTTCTGCCATTCCGAAACCCAAATTGATTGTCAGAGAGTATTTCATGGTCATTAAGGTACCTAAGCAGACATTTGCAAATCAGCCTTTCCAATACTTTGCACAAAACTTAGGTCAGTGAGACAGGCCTATAACTTGAAACAGAACCTTTAGGCTTAACAGAATCTTTGAAAATGGGCGCAACATTAGCATTAACTTAGTATTTTCTCTAGTTATGATACTCTCAAACAAATCCCCTTTAACCATAAGTTATTTCAGGAAGACATTTTCTTGGTAAAGAAAACCCCTGCAAGCAAATGGAATCAGATATGTCTGCATTCCACGCAAACATATCCTGTCCTTTAAAGCTTTGCTTTGATCCATCTTGACTCTTGGAAGAAAAAACAGCTAAGACAGCCATTTGCGTTAACGTATTTCAAACTAAAGTAGCAACTTCACATACGTCATCAAAACTTATTGCATCATTATTGATGCTTATTGTCTTAGACAGTTGAATAAAAATGCAAACATATCCTGTATTCTAAACTCACATGCATCTTGACTCTCTGACAGCCATTTGAGTTAGTGTATTTACATCTAAAAGTAGCAACTCTAAATACGTCATCAGAACTTATTGCATCATTATCGAAGCTTATTTTCTCAGCCAGACAGTTGAATAAAGGCTCTGTCACACATCACCGTACCGTGTGAATAACGTACTAATAACGTACACTGTTTTGTAATCGATATACATGTATTTCAATGACCAAACCAGTGTACGTTATTAGTTCGTTATTCGTACGTTTCGTGATGTGTGACAGAGCCTTTAAAATACAAACATATCCTGTCTTCTAAACTCTATGCATCTTGACTCTGATCTGAAAAGAACAAAGCTAAAGATGACCATTTTGCATGTTAGAGGCTAAAAGTAAGAAGTCAAAATACGTCATCAGATCTGATTACAATATTATCAATGCTTATTTTCTCAGACACCTTTAGTTTCATAATGATGTGGCCGATATTCAGACGACTGATTAGTTATTATAGGAGCATGCCACGTTTAAAATGGTTGTCAAAATAAGGCAGACTGATACCGCAAAATATGATCTTTGATTGGGCTACTTTTTAAAAAAAAATTCAAAATTTGTGCCAAATGGTACTAATTTTTGCAAACATTTTGAAAAATGTGTAAATTTTTACACAAAAAATTGGCTAATTGCACCCAACTAGTACTTTCGATGAAAATTTTGATTTTTATAATGTAAATTCGACCTCATAATGGATCATCTTTTCTTAAAAAATTGTATTTTTTATAAGTGGTAATTCATATTTACCAGAAGAATGTTCATACCCAAAACAAACTAGATCCCCCTTGTCAAAAGATATGGGTCCGATTTCACTAACATTTAGCAATGGTCACTAACTCCGTTTTGACCACTAACAATTTAGCGATTATTTTTGGAGTTAGCGATCAAAACGGGGGAATTAGCGATCATAGCTAAATGTTAGTGAAATCGGCCCCAGATGTTTGAATATTGAAAACAACATTAAACTCACTCTAAGGCTTGGTTCAGACTTTTTCTTCCTATAGAATATTCCATGCCAAATTTGTGCAATATGTATTCATTACTTGATGAAATTTCTCACATATCGATGTAATAATGACTATTCCATGATAGAATATTTGTGACCCATCATATTGAAAGGTTACCTTAAGGTCGGCATAGTAAATTATGAGTTACAGACCATTGAATACGGGCATAGTCAAAAATCACGTCCAAGGTCGAATTTCTAATTTTATCAGAAACTTTACCTGTGAAGTGTATTCTATCATATTAATCAGGTTCCAACATCCAAAACATATTACAAATG
>JXSR01S001880.1:199999-226778 GCA_000969725.1 Ophiothrix spiculata
GAGAATTTCTGAAGCTGATTTTATACTTTCCGGCAATTGCCGACAGAAAAAGTGACTCTTCAACACAATAACCAGAATGTAAAGTTCACGTTCTCGTTATCTGGTTGCGTACGTATTCGAACTTGTAATTGGGGTTAGCACTAACGAGTCTCATTTAAAAAGCTTTAGTGTGATGCGCTCCGTGACTGGTAATTGTAAGCTTAAACAGACGATTTCAAATGGAAATTTCACTCTTTCTGTCAGTGAGCATATGGTGGCCCCAGCCAAAATTGTTCAGAATTAGTGCTTCTAACCATGTATAGGTCTGAATATAAATATTTTTCACTTTTAGTGCACTGCAAATGGGAGAGATTTTTCGGCAAATTTTGCTTATAAAAAAGTACATGCTAATGAGCTTGTACGTAATTGGATTCAAATTTTAACCAGGGTTTTTCATGTGTAAGAGGTAACTTTCGTATGATTTGTTTAGTTTTTAAACGTTTTACATTAGCATATGATGTTACCAAAGTTGGCATAATCCATATAGATTTAGGGAGGAGATCCCAGATTCGCCGCTATGGGAATCAAATTGGGCTTTTTACCGATGCTGCATCGCATCTTGTCGTAATGCACTAATTTTGAATACATGCACACACGCTGTACATGCACCTTGGTATATCACTCGTGTAAGGTATCATTTGTCCGGTTTGTCTTTACGTGTACTTTACCCGAATCTTGGCACCCAGAGTTGATTTTGCTGGGAACTGAATGTACCCGGACCCCCAATTTGAGCTCCAGGCTGAAGAAATGAATTGGGCCGGTATACAATGTCCGGGATCTCCCCTCTTTATCTAAGCATATCCCCTTCTTGATGAAGTAATGAAACATATATAGATATACTAAATTTGAAACTTTATTTAATCAGATTTTTAATAATTTGGCACAGCTTCAATGTTAGTTGTGAATCATCTTCATTTAATTAGAAGTGTGATATTGCGCAGATTTGTAAAGTTAGTGTCATATTTTTAAATAAATAAAAAGAATTTGATATACTTTGACCTTTCTTTTTTATCTTGTCATAATTGATGAGAATTATAATATTTTGAGTAATTGATACCTTGTCATAATTAATGAGAATTATAATATTTTGAGTAATTGATACCATTGAAATAAGTAAGTCACAAGGCTCGTTCCCGGTCACAGAATTCAAATATTCTTAAAATGTGTCATTTATCATTAAGTTCTGACGTTGAGAAGACAAGTAAGCAATTAAAAAGGTGATTATAATCATGGTTAACTCAAGATATGTGTTTTATCCAATGTCAAGCTTAATTACATTATCCCAAATTTGTTTTATTCTATTCAGAGCCAGATCAACAAGAGATGAGATAGCTCAGTACATCCAGAAAGCTCTGTACGTGGTTGAAGAAGTGTCGCTCATGTTTGATGTGGTCAGGAGACCGGCATCCGTCGAGGTGGGTGAGAGTAATTAATATTATGAAACCTGTAGGTGTGTTTGTCAGGTGTTAGCTATACCTGGGGATCGTCTTCAAAAAAGTGAATGTGGTTGATGGACTTCGTACTTTTGCTGCTTTCTATACCTATTTTGTGGCTCCATTATTAATCAATACTTTATCAATCAATACATATGAATCAAAATCAAATGTTTGTCAATACCAGTCTTGATAGAGAAGCACTCAAATTTAAGATAAATTTGAGATAAATTGAAATAATGCTGTATTTTATTTTGACTATGAGGAATCTTTTCAATTTTAAATTATGCTTCTACACAGGGGACTCTTCATGAGGGGACTCATCCGCTTGGAACCCTACTTAGGAAGATTCTCTACTTGACCCTTAGCTACCGGTACATTAGTAATAAATAATTGCACAGATTATAGGTTTGCTTTGGCCCAAAACATTTCCATCATTCCCTAGAAAAAATTCAGCCATATTTCTAGTAGAAAATGTGCAACTGAAGTGAATACCACATGTGATTATTTCTATTACAATTTAAAACCCTTTGGGATGTAATACCGTCGCTAATTGGTTAAATTCATCTAATATATTTCTGGAAAAATGTGTAGAGAGAGACCTGTTATGAAAAACATATTCCACTTGCATTTGGAATGCTCTCCCTATGACATTTCAAAACTGTAATATGAAAAAAATGTTGCTTAAAGAATAAGTTCAAACAAAGAAACACCGTAAAGCACAATTAAAATCAGATATGTATGTTGAAATACATAAGGCCATAAATTCTTTATTTGATAAATTTATGTGTATAAGAAGCCAACTACCTTAATGAACGAAACCCCAAGTTTATATTTACGGACTAAAAGTCAGCTTCCGCTTGTCATGAACACCTCACACCCACATCCGAGAGGAAGCGTCTCTGAAATGGATGTGGTTTGAGGCTGTGATCAAACTGATTGCTTACATATTTTATAAGAGTTTTATGAGAGAAATCATAATTGAATCTGAGTTGAGTCAATCAAGAATTTCATAAGATAAGTTTGAAAACTGTCAAAGTATATATGCAGTAAAGTTTTCAAAATTTGCGATAAATTTTAAGAGACGCTTCAGATTCAAGCACCGCCAGTTCCAGGCTGTCAATTGATGGTTGTGGTTTGGTCCTTACTAACTTCACAAACCAATAGGGAGGTTGGGTTAGTGTCTTGTAGCTCTCTCCTCTCATCACCGCTGCAGCTTGCATCCCTGTGGTCAGTGTTTGCTATGTATGATTTCCGTTATTGATCCATGATTGTACAGGTTTTCTCCAGTTACAACTGCACCGAAAAATCAGACTTCTCACAATGTCTCTTTCGAATTATAGCCCAGTGCAAATAATTAAGCTCCTCAGAGAGGATTTCTTGCGTTATCCGAAGCTTTCAGTATATAGACAAATTTTATTGCTTAAATTTTTTTCTAAAACATAAATTATTTTATCTTAATTTAGAGGATTTCTTGGGTTATGAAGGTGGAATTTAGCACCAATGCCATTTCTGGAAAAATGGTTACTTTGATAAGGATAATCTGGAAAGAATTTTTGTTTATTTCTAAGTTTTCATGTTGTCAGGAAACTATGTAGTTATTTTAAAAAGGTTGATCTTATAATAGTTGAAAATCCGATTAAAGTTCTCATTTTCCGATAACTTACTGCTTGGAGCTATAGTGACATTTTGAGGCTGACTTAAATATTTTCTGATCAACTATTCCCAGTTCGAGGATACAGTGATGACAATCTGTTCTTATTCCTACTTAATTTTCAGGGAACTAATTTGTTACAAATCTGGTAATGAAAGCCAAATTTTAAATTTTGGATCTTTTGAAATATGTCTACTTTTAGGAGGGTGTGGCAGCCATTTTGTCGCATAGATCTTATCGAAAAACCTCAATATTTGTTTAGTTCATTAGAAAATATTTTAAAAGTATCTTGCCTTAATTCCACCCTAAATATAAACAAGTGAACATATGTATGTTCAACTCATTTCTTCACACTTATAATGTTAAACTATAAATATGTACCAGTAGGGAAGTGACTTCAGCAGGCTTGAAAATTTAGAATTAGAAAGACGAGAAATCTTAATCAGAAATATTTTTAGTATTTCCTCTCCTTACATGCAAACTGTATATTACATCTGAAATGAATTCCCTTGGTTTTAAATGTGGAAATCGAATGTTTTGGGAAGGGGCACATATAATACTACTTGGTTCACACACTGTTCCAAAAAGCATTTGAAGAAGGTGGAATTTAGCACCAATGCCATTTCTGGAAAAAGGGTTACTTTGATAAGGATAACCCAAGAAAGCCTTTAATGAAGCTTATTTCCATTGGGGTCCAAGATCTTTCTTAAATCACTTTTGGATGTAGGAGGAAGACCGGAGTACCCAGAGAAGAACCTGCGGAAGTGAGCATGGACTGAAAACCAAATGCACATACAGCACCGGGACCAGGAATCGAACCTGGGACTCATTGGTGCAAAGCAAGGGAAGTACCTCTGCACTAACCTGCTTCCCCATATTTCACATTGAGCTGTAATAATAGAATGTAGAACAAAGAAATAAAATAACTAACATCTAAAATGAAAACTAAATCCATAACATTGAGTATGAAAAATTACAATTTTTATGATTCCAGGAATTGTACTATGAATTACTGGGTCAATTTAAGGGTTGTATATCATCAAAGGGATGATATTTATAGGGTCTCATGCCATAATTTGCTATTGTTGCTAATGAAATATAGGTCCGTATGCACAAACAGGATAAGATTTAGACCAGGTTTAAAGTTAAACCAGGTCTAAGTCAAAATTACTACTGCCATAAAAGGATCTTTTGAAGCATTTTTGAACTGCAACAGGTTCAATCTTCAATAATAAAGATTTAACCAGAAATCTTACAAAACCCAAAATTTGACAATATTGGCTGAGGAAAATATATGTAGGGGTGAAACAAAATGTCAACCAGGGTAACTTTAAACCTGGTCTAACTCTTAAACCTTTTTTGTGCATACAGACCTTAGGGTACCGCATACAGACCTCAGGGTACAATTTTGAAATGCTAGAGTTATTAGAGCATGAATATGAAGTACTGATTTGAGGAGAATCCCCACCCCCATCAGGATTAGATGAAGCCTAGCCAATCATGGCATCTTTTTATAGCTCACTTAGGCAGACCTCTTGGGTCCTTGGTAGTATCACAAAACATCCAATAGGAGATGTAATAATTCAACACTTCCTGCAAAGGGCTTTTAACATTGGCCTAGAAAGATGGATCTTGGTGATTATTGATATCAAATAGCCATTTTATTTTTGAATATGTTACGGAAAAGCCACTTTGATTTCTTGATTTTTTTTGGGTAGAAATCTGGCCAATTTCTTAGAGGCTTGTAGTGCAATTAGGCAATTATATTGCAGCTTGATTGTAACGACCTAATCAAAATCTGTTTCAATTATTTGAATTTGGGAGATTCAAATATATGGCTTAAAAGTCATTCAAATATATGACTTATAATGACTTAATAGTCATATGGTAATCGTCCCGTTTAAACAATTCATCATTTTTTAAAATTTTGTAGATGCAATATTTCCTAGCTCTATTGTATTTTACTGCTATAAGACATCTTCTATTCCTGTAGATATTCTTAAGGCAGTGACTAAAAATTGTAAAAAGGAAAGTAAAAACATCAGGGTTTCAAAATCAGGGTTTCAACTTGGTTACATCAGCTTACATGCTAGAAACGTGGGGCCTAAAGGCCAACCCTCATTCATTAGAAACTAAAAGCAGACCCTCACTCACCAGAAGCTAAAAGATTCTGCTTTTAGCTTTTGTTAGTAGAATCTGCTTTTAGCTTTTTGATGAGCGAAGGTTGGCCTTTCTTGTGAAACAAATTTGTCAAGTAGATGTAAGCTGATATAACCAAGTCTATAACTTTTGTAATTTACGCTCCCTTAGGGTTGAGCACTTTACCAATTGGGTGGTTTTAACTATACTTGGTTTGTAGGGTTTCGTATGAGAGACTGGTTTTTGTAACTGATCTAGTTAAGATTAGCTAAAGATTTAGTATTATTACTTCCAGAGATGTGCAATATATCATCATCATCAATTACTCTTTTATACAAATTACAGATAAGAAAGGTTTTTTTCAAGTTTATGTAAAGTTTAAAGGTTTAAAGTGTATGATATCAGCCAGCCACATCATTGATACACCCAAGATGCATCCTGCCATCTTTCCTGATCGTTCCCTATTGCACGCTCACCCCATGGCGCTTTCTTGTGTCTTTGTATCGTTGTTATATTTTACATCATAATGCAGGAATGTAAGCGGCTGCTTGAAAATGTTGAGCTCTATGTATAGAATGAAGAAAGTCTTGACACTGGTCTAAAATCCTAAAAACAATTAAGATAACTTGACATGTATAAATAGCCTGAATTCTTACTAGAAAGCTTAACATCTTGACCCAAACCCTAATCCTAACCCCTCATCCTAACCTCCTAACCTCCTAACCCCTAATCCTAACCCTTACCCTAAGAACGTAGGTGCATAGTCTTTTCTAAAGTTATGCCGAAAAAGAATCCTGCTAATGGCACAATTATTTATTTATTTTAAAAAATTTAGATTATGTGATCTTGGTCACTTTTTTTACTTTGTGAGAATTATTGTTTTATTTAAAGTTCAAGTATAATTTTTAGAGCCCCTAGCACAACAAGACCCATGCAATACTACCCTTCAAGATGAGCTCAAAACTATTCTTATAAGTGAAAAATCTTACTCTAACTGCAATCTTTTAATATTAATAGCGAGCTCTATATACAATATTCTGTTCTTCTTCAAAAACCCTAAATAGTGTCTAATGTTACAGATACAAATGTGTACCCCTTAGTTTGAAATCTTGGCACTAGCACAAGAAGTAATCCTGCCAACCGGTAAAATGTTTTATTTTAAGCTTATCATCTGTTACTAATATCTCTGTTCTATATTTTGTATCCAATTTTAGATGTCTGATATGCAGCTGGGATATATCCAAATCAACAAAGAGTGGGAATCGCACACACAAGAGTTGAGAGAACTTCAGAGGAAAAAGGTAGGATTTAACAAGCCCATTTCCTAATGACAAAGTTCCATCTGCCCATCATTTATAACTAGTATAGTGAACTTGTGCTGTAACATTTGTAATGATTGGACCCATTGAAACCACCAAAGAGTGGGACTCTCACACACAAGAGTTGAGATAATTTCAGAGGAAAAAGGTAGGATTTAACAAGCCTAATTCCTGGTGACAAAGTTCCATCTGCCCATAATTTATAACTAGTATAGTGAATTTGTGCTCTAACATTTTTAATGTTTGGACCCATTGAAACCATCAAAGAGTGGGAATCTCACACACAAGAGTTGAGGGAACTACAGAGGAAAAAGGTAGGATTTAAAAAGCCTAATTCCTAGTGACAAAGTTCCATCTGCCCATCATTTATAACTAGTATAGTGAACTTGTGCTCTAACATTTGTAATGTTTAGACCCTTTGAAATCATCAAAAAGTGGGAATCGCATACACAAGAGTTGAGAGAACTACAAAGGAAAAAGGTAGGATTTAACAAGCCTAATTCCCAATGACAAAGTTCCATCTGCCCATCATTTATAACTAGTATAGTGAACTTGTGCTCTAACATTTGTAATGTTTGGACCCATTGAAACCATTAAAGAGTGGGAATCTCACACACAAGAGTTGAGAGAACTACAAGGGAAAAAGGTAGGCTTTAATAAGCATAATTCCTAGTGATAAAGTTCCATCTGCCCATCATTTTCTAACTAGTATAGTGAACTTGTGCTCTAACATTTGTAATGTTTGGACCCATTGAAACCATCAAAAAGTGGGAATCTCACACACTAAAGTTAAGAGAATACAGAGGAAAAAGTAGGATTTAACAAGCATAATTTCTAATGACAAAGTTCCATCTGCCCATCATTTATAACTAATATAGTGAACTTGTGCTCTAACATTTGTAATGTTTGTACCTATTGAAACCATCAAAGAGTGGGAATCTCACACACAAGAGTTGAGAGAATTACAGAGGAGAAAAACAAATTCATTTATTATCCAGGAAACAAAAACATGAAATTTAATTTAACACTTATCTATATCTTAGGACATTAAACGATATTCTAAGATGATTAAAATAATTGGGAAATAGATTTTAGTCAGACCCCGTCCTCAAACATTGCAGACATACTGTATCAAATAGCTGTGTCCACTATAATATATTTGAAGCATCACCACTAGTACTCAACACTCTGTAGTGATCCTCAGGTTTTGACTGATATATCATGTTATTTCCTATTTCATTTCAAGGGAAATTTGCAGAAAGACAATATTTCATCAGGTGTGCAGTGTTGACCATAAACAACTTTAAGTTGAACTAACATTATTTCATCAATTACACGGAAAGTAAAGGATTTGATTAAGGCTTTGTGGCTTAATATTTCTTGTCCTTGCTCTAATTTGTAGGATATTGGATCAAGTCAAAACAGAAGTAGAATCTGTCATTTCTAACAGCCTTGCCAATAAATGAAGAGTTACTTGATTGAGATCATTATAAAACTGTTAAGTTATAAGGTCATTGGTTGAATATGATAGGTTGATTATTGTCATATTTTTGGTTTCAGTTTTATTTTTCCATGCTAACATTATAAACATTGGTTATTGCAATAACAGTGGAGAAGAACCCATAGCAGTTAATCTCTCAATAAGAAGATCATCAATAAAAAGTCACAAAATGTGTTAATGTAGTCTTTAGTTCCCGGGAGGAATGGGGGCAATAAAACTGAACGTTGAATATCGTACTCATAAATGACCCCTAAAATTTGATTCTAATCAGGATTTCGGGTTGAATCAAAAAGCAACGGTAAGCAAGGATTTTGACATTTTTTATATTTGCTGAGCGTGATTTGTTGACTTCGATTGTTTACGCTCACACTGTTGACACGCGCGTTAAGAGTGGCACACACGACCCGATGTGACATGAACAAACAACAACTCTTGAGATATAGTATTTAGTATACCCTTTTTCCTGATTGTTCCATTTTGACACCCAAACTGGTCATTGCAAGCCTCATAACTCTTTTCCTATGCATTTATATACAAGCATGGTATCCACCTCTTAAAACAAGTGTTTCCCTCCTGGGCTGTAACATAAATACAAACCAAGCCAGCACAGACAGATACCTGACAAAAGAAGAGGGACCATAACAAAAGATCGCCGCAGACAAAACATTTCAAATCTATGTTTCGATAGAATTGAAACTGAAACCTGAGATTTTGTAACTCTTTATCTTGTGGGCAGTCAATGTACAAAATTTCTTTGTTTTTGTTTTGGAAGGCGATAGATTTGTCATATCTCTGAAATCAGATGACCAATAATGATTGGGTTTAGGAAAATGTAGCATTTTAAACACATAATTAAGTTTTAATTTAACTTAAAGAATCATAATTGAAAATTGATAACATAAGCGACTCATTTCCCTGGTAGTGTCACATTAAGTAATCTAAAGATAAAATGTTACTTTAATTAACCCTCATTGACACTGTATAATATTGCATGTTTGCCCTGTTCAAATTTCTAAGGTCATGTTGTTTTGAATTACAAAGAATATAACCATAATAGAACCAACAAAAACTTCTTTCCTTTTAATAACTATTGTGCCATTTTCCTTTTTTTGATTGCAGGTCTGTGCAACCAGTGTTCGTGAGGCACTTGTGAACACAAAGACAGAACTAGAACACACCAAAGATACACTAGGAATAGATCTGATTTCTACTGGAACAGCAAAAGCCACAGATGGTAAGCTTTAAAAATAGTCGTTTAACAAATATTGTAACCTAGTTTGTGAACACAAAGACAGAACTAGAACACACCAAAGATACACTAGGAATAGATCTGATTTCTACTGGAACAGCAAAAGCCACAGATGGTAAGCTTTAAAAATAGTCATTTAACAAATATTGTAACCTAGTCTGTGAACACAAAGACAGAGCTAGAACACACCAAAGATACACTAGGAATAGATCTGATTTCTACCGCAACAGCAAAAGCCACAGATGGTAAGCTTTTTAATAGTTGGTCAAATAAGTATTGCAACCCTTTCTGTTAAAAGAAAGAAAAAAAAAGAACACTCAAATTACACACTGCCACCGTAAAGTATTTCCGCATAATTAAACCTCATGTTTTATATAAATCAACCTATAACCATCAAAGATTCGTGCTTGTGTAGGCAACTTATTTATCCAATATATATAAACCAATGTTTCTTCTGATATTTGATCTTCAATTATCATAAAGATTTGTCATACATGGGCCACATACAAATACACTCCAAGTACAAATCGCATTAGAATGTAACTTATCAATTATTCATAACCTCATTATCACCGGATAGAATGTTTTCATGTTATAAGTTCTGAAAAAAAAACTGCAAAGAAATGTAAATAAACTCTATTTTTCATGCACAGGCTACATGGTAAATATTCATTTCATACCATATTTCAAATGCATTGAGTGTAATTCTGCTTTGAGTCTATAGATAATTATAAAAATATAGACTCTGACCTAAAATAATGACAGTCAGATAAGCGCCTCTCCAGATGTGGATAAATAAGGGTTTTGCGCGGAAATACTTTCCGGCGATAGCGTACATTAGGAGCAGATCTGATATAATGGAACAGCCATCTTTTATGAATATTAAACTAATCACACATAAAAATAAAGACAGTTGATACACTGAATTCAGTTGACCTAATCTGAGTGAACAGTTCCATTCCTATAAAATGTCAAATTTAATTGACTTGCAATGACTTAAGTTATATTTTTAGTAATACCAAGTGGAACAAGATAGGTACAGTTGTTACTTTCATCAGACAAATATTCTTGATTAAATACTACACATTTTGCATTATTGTGTATGAATATAACTAGTCTACAAATTGCTATTAATTTAATGTTAATAGTTATATATCACAAAAGTTATTTCTCAGCTTTATTCTCAAATATTTGATATAAAGTGGTTTTAGAAAACCGGATTAAATACAATCAAATTTGTAATTATGATTTAATGTTTGTGTTACTTATCTAGTTCTTGATCCTGAGGATGCTTTACCAAAAGAATGGGAACAACTACAGCAACATGTCAGAGAGGTGGGTGCTTTTAAATACAAAAGTTTTTACTCTGAATTTCAGGATTCCAAAATAAGAACCAGCTCCTAATCTTACCCCAAACATGGGACAAATTGGTTTGGTTGAATTGTTGGTCAGTGAAAACAAAATAAGCATTTCTTTTGCTAAATAATCATTTATTAACTAAAATTTCAAATACAAGGGGCTATTATGAATTGCGATGATAGGAATCGCCAATCCATCACTTGATATGGAAAGTTTGTATCATGCTTGAATTAGGTATTCAAACACGTCACAGAGTTGTTCATCGCAAATCAACAACAATGCATCATGTGTCTGCGTATTTTTATCGCACGAGGGTGGCTTTAGCCACCCGAGCGTGATAAAAATACGCCGACGCATCTTATGCATCGTTGTTGATTCACGATGAACAACTCTGTGGCGGGTTTGAATACCTTTCAAAAATGAAAATCTTCCTGAAAACGGATGGCTTTAAATTCTAAATATTTTCTATTCAGATAGGCCTACTCGACTCATCTTCATAAAAGCATATCTGAAGCAAAGCCTTAATTTGTGAATGTTTGCTGCTTTGACGTTATAAATTTTCCCCAAACACCTTTGCACATACTATAAGTGCTCGACGCCCCATGATCAGAGCGCCGTCTTTTAGGTGCTGCGTAAACGCACTTCCGTAAACGCTGCGCCGTGCCAATTTGAATATCAACTGTGGATTCATCACGAATCAACAACGGTACGCTACTGTATAAAGAGATCGATCAATACACTGAGTTGTTGAAATATAGCAATCATTGAAAGAAACAAACATTACTAAGTTCAATTGTATGAGCAATGCATCAAATACATGTTATTAGGAAAAGTAACGATAAATGTAAGATGAGACACAAATTATGGAATAGATAGATAAATATGATATGGTTTCTTGACAAAAGTTTTTGATGTTAGTCAAAAATCATATATTGATGAACTATTATTAATATCTTCTTCAATTTAAGTGCAATTACAAATAAAAATATGATTATATATCAAAACCGTATGCTTTGTTTCTACTTTACCTGTAGGCCTTGGAGACACAGGAGCATCTAAGAGAACCTCACGTGAAATTTTGCCATCATTTACGCACATCATGCATCAATGAAATTGCGGAATGTAAGATGCTACAGCACCGAGAACGAGTGCCTTCATTCACACAGGTGAGTTACTTACACTTCACAGTTTGTTTCTTGGTGGTGATTCTTTGTTTGTGTGTTTGTATATCGAGGTTGGTCCACATGGGGATACATGGGGTCCATGACAAAATCATAGAACTCCAAACTTATGCATAAAGTACAATCCTTACAAGCGGACTAAAGGCGGTTTCAGCATAGCTGTTATTGCGGCGCATGATGTTGCGGCACACGACAAAACATTTGCAATTTTGAGTTGTCATACTGTAGCATGACACATTTGCATATTGCCGCAATGGTCTTGCGCAAGAAAAGTTTATTCCAACTCAAAATATTGTGTCGTTGCGACCATCATGACAGGGTAATCGATATATCGGCTTGTCGTACGGCAAGGAGATGCGACAAGGTCGAGTTAGCACACTTAAAATTTTTGACGTCACGCTTGTCGTATGACAACATGACAGGCTAGTCTGAAACTAGCTTAATTCAAACACCATGCTGGCCAGAGGCAACTCACAACTTTAAAGGGGCAATTCATGATACCAGATTTTTGATCTCAAGGTCACCTCAATCAAAATTCATTTTTTTAGCTTGTTCGAATCGTCAACTGGTATATGTGACGATCCCCAAACCGTTTCTTCATATGTGCTTGTATTTTTGAGAAAAGTGAGAAAATGTGTCATTTTCTTATTATTGTCGGGGGCCCCGACAGTAATTACAACACACTAGCCTATGGAGATTTTCAAAATGCTGAAAATCTTGTAACTTGGAAACGAATGATCGGAATCAAGTGACATTTTCAGTATATATTTATAATGTACTGTTCTTCTTATTTAGCTAGAAAACAGGCAAGGTTTTTGTCACATCAAAATCATTAATTGCACCTTTAATTGGTAAAAAATATCATCGTTCATATCACAGCTAGATTTGCTTCATTTATAGTGTCCTCTTAAAGCAATTTTTAATCTTTATCAAATAAAAACGTGACTCATCCACACCAGATCATGATTTTCGACAAGGTTTTTGATAGATATATCATATGTGGGCTGCTGCGGCAAAAGGATGCTCTGATATGTTGCTTAATGTAGCATATCTGATGTATACATCAGATATGCTACAATGAGCTACATGTAGATGACAACTGCTTTGGCATGGCAGCCCATATATGTCATACATTGTAATTATAGGGAAAACGAAAATTTATTGGACAATTTAAACAAAAATCCATGCCAGCTAAGTTGCAATTACAAAAAATGGGCCCTGAACCATGGAATTGTGTTTATAATAATAGTTAGGGTTGGAAGAGATGGAAAACAACAGTAGAGGAAGTCAAGTCAATGTTAAAATCACCCATCAGATATCACATTAAACAAAAATACAAAGTAGGGTACGTTGCATTTACAAGTAATGGGCCCTGCAATATGGATTTTTGTTTATGTTGTCCAATAAATTATTGTTTGACCTATAGTGGAGTAAATGTAAAAGTGTCTGAAAGAATTTGATAAATTTTGTCATATCTATCATTACAGACCACAAAACTACTGATTGAACAGCACCTGAAGCCCAAGTCAGAACCACTACGGTCACTGAGAGCTAGTTTGAAGGAGCGTAAACCATCGTCACACTTCCAAGGAATGGCCAAGATGCTTCTTAAAGAAACACAAGATCACTTTACAAAGGTGGGTGACTTCATATAGGCATTCATATTCTGTGTGTTAAGTTGCATTTCATACTGCTAAGATTATTGCAACATTACAATAAAGGTAAAAAAAAAAGGTTTTGGTAATTAATGCTTTTCCAAATGATGGTCTTACGTGTAGACTTTTTTCATACACTTTTCTAAGTGTATTCCAATCCCCATGACTCTCAGGGCAATTTGCAATTTGTTAGGTAAAACCTGTACAGGACACACCTACCAACAATATTTTGAGTACATCTCAACCTCAAAGCACAGCCGCATGTTGCAAAAGTCTTGTCTCAACAAGTCTACAGGATTGTTGAAAAGGGGTCTTAGCCGCTTAGCAATACCTGTACCTTTAATATCCCCTGACTTGCCACAACCCCAACCCAGGAAACAAGGAAACTACGAGGGTCATTCAATAAGTTCTACCTGTTGTATTATAACTTTTGTTCTGTTAAAGATAGCTACTTGAAAATTGACACAAATATAGCTAAGATTGTCACCTACACATGGTGTAATAATCATATCAATATCTTTTCTAGATTTTTGTAGGTTACCTGAAAACCACAGTAAGGTTAGGGTACACCGGAAACGGTAAAATATCTGACATTTCACCTGAAATTATATGTGCAGCTTATGTATGAAAAACCATCTGTAAACCAAAAAGTTATGTTAGTTACAGAATAAATTTGATATGAAAGTGTACCTAACAGTCAAACAAGTCATTTGTCACTGATAAAGTAAACTTGTTACAGACATAAATTACCCAGAATCCCAATATTTGAAAGGATGTCTTGTACCCTCTCAGGTTTATGAATATCAGCATAGTGTGTTTCTCTGTAGCCTGACTTTTCCAAAAGCGTTTTTATGTAAAAGGCAACAGTTAAAGCTACTACACCACATTTTCAGTCAAAAACATGAATTTGGCTGCCTTTGGTATCTACCATGAAAACATTTTAAAAATAAAGCTTCATAATGCCACCATTTTGTTATCTTGTTTTATTCATGTCAATTTCTTCGTAAACTATGTCTTTGGTAATATTAATATTATTGCTTGAGGGGCTATTTGTTCCTATTATTGTTATCCTTGTGAATGATCATTATTTGCAGTTTGGGTCAGATTTTTTAATCATCCCGCATAATTGTATGTTCATTCTTATGTTTTACTTTTTTTTTACTGTATAGCAATGCTACATGGCTATATTATGGCCTTTTAATTCACTGCATTTGACCCACTTTTAAAAATGTTGCACATATTTTGACCGTTTCCGAATTGACTCATACTATCAGTTATCACATCTGTGAATGTTATGTTTTTGATATTCACAGTCTTTCTTTTTGTTGTTTAACAGATGGTGAATTTAATGGTGCATGATTTCAGCGTGCCATCCGACTGTTCTGCAAGATTGTGGACGTGTTATGAGAGGTGCATATTTCCAGTAGTCAATACGGACATTATGAAAATATACAAAGTAAGTATAGGCCTTATTTTATTTAGCTGATGTTCTCAGAAAATGGCAAAATGTGATGCAGGCACTTGCACCATTAAAAATTTTTCCATGGGTACTCCATCCTCCCTTTGATGGAGATTTTGTATAAACATGAATAGAAAATCAGGCCATGCGGTTTGCCAGTGGATCCCTTTTTAAAACCTTTTTCCGAAACACCAATTCGGTTTAAAATGTGAGCAATTTGTATATGGATCGCTACCACCCTGGCCCCACGGGGGTGGGGTACTTATGTATAAGGCTGAAGGGACGTGCTGCTCCCATGGGTTGCTTTTTCACAGGAAATCCCTATACAATAGGGTGTGAGATAATTGATATCATCAATCGATTTTGGTCCTTGTGCTTCCAGCAGATCAAAAATATGTTTTCAGCTTTAAAGGGTTTTGATGCTACGGAGAGCAAGCAAAACATATTTGAGAAATAACAATCAAAAATGTACAGGTGATGTAAGGGTACATGAAATATAGTTAAATTGATGCTTGCAAAACAGAGATTTCAACTGCAGCAATCTATCGATGACTTTGTACTCGATGTCCATGACCCACGAAATGGAACTTAGCTGTTTGACTTTTTCAAATGCTCACAACATTATCATAAACATTTAACGATGTCAATTTCACTTTTCAACATTTCTTTTCCAGGAATCTTACAAGAATGAAATCAAAAAGCTGCAGTCATATCTTCCATCAGTCTCTATCACAGACCTAGGACTGGACGATGAATGGATACTTAATATACTAGGACTATATGCTCCAAATGGTCTCACACAAGGATTTATGACTGATGAACCAGGTTCCCATAGAAACAGTGTGGAAGATACTGATGTAGAATCATCAAGCCCTGTGATTGGATCAGTTAATTGTACCGAGTGTGACTGTGAAAGAGATGAAGCAAATATATCAAATAGTCAAACTGATAGTGTAATAACGTGCAACTCAGAATGTGCAAGTCAAAGTTCAAATAGTTCTGTGACATTGGCAATGTGTGACCCTCATAGAACAAGTGTCACAGGAGAAACTTGTTGTCATACTAAAAGAGACTCTGATGAGCTCACAGACAAAGTAAAAGCAAATCTTGAAAGGTTTGAACAATTACAAGTGAACGATGACCCAAATGAACTTGAAAGGCCTGATTTTGAATTAAGCACACGATCCGAGCCACCTCCATCCCCATCTGTAACACGCAGAACCAAAAAGAACTCTAGTGATGCCGCACTGACAAGGAGAAGAACAAAAGTCATTGATACCAGATGGGTAACTCCTCCACCAAGATCTAAATCTTACTCTGGAGTAATCAGGCCAAAATCACCCCCGAAACAGATCCCGGCGTCTTTGCCGACAATGCTGGATGCGGAACTTCGTATGTCAAGTGTAATAGGCCCCACGTCTCTTCCTATTGATATTCCTGTTCAAAAGGGAACTGATGAGGTGCAAGCTTATGCTGACTCAGGGGTTAGCGTTAGCAGTCATTCGGCTGATGCCGACACTGCATCTTACAGGAATTCAACGGAGAACAAAAATAACAGCCGACATATGAATGATGAAGAACTCAGCCCATGTGGTATTTCAATTATGGTTTCAACACCAGCAGAGCCATCGACATCATCAGATGTACCAGATGAGCTGTCCAAGAGACGGAATGACCCGTATGTAGCGGCATTCTTGGATAGGTTCAGGACGGCATACTATTGTTTCAAAGTGGTCCTTCAAGAGTCTGTTCCAACGTCTAAGTTCCAGTGGCTCTGCAAATGTCTGAAAGAAGTCAATGATGTTGCAGAAAAGCAGGCACAACTTATTTTTTGTAAGTAAAATCATTTCTTGTAGCGTTATCTTTTCTTCTTCTTTTTTTTTAATGATGAATATCTTCTCAAATTGTCAATATTGCTGTTCACACTCAAAAAGAGAACCAAAAGGATAGAAATGTTTAATGATCAAATGGCATAAATTCCATTAGTATTCAGGTGTGATCACTGCTTAATTTGATTATAAGCAATTTTTTGTCGTGGAATTCATTATAAAAAAAAAAGTAAAAAAAATAAAAATAAAAAAAGTAAAAATGTAACCTGCTAATCTCAGGAATTTGTATTAATATGAATTTTGTGTTATCAGGTGCCCATAACATAAAGAGTCTGTGTTTTGGGTAGTTAAATCTTGGGGGCACTCATACATCAAATGCATGAGAAACATTAAACAACCCAGGCAGGGAGTGTTCGGTGACAAGAACAGCCCCCCCCCCCCAAAAAAAAAAAAAAAGATGGGACAGATCAAAGATAATGAGGTCTTTTGGTGAGAATGTAGTAAAACATAAGTCTTCTTTCCTTCAAATCCTGGTTACAGTTGTGACTAATCTAAGTTTGGACCAAAAGTAAAAAATGGTGGGTCTTTGGTTGACAAACCAGAATTTAGGTATATTTTTTGTTCAAAATCAGAAATTTGACAACCCATAAGACACAGGGTTATTAGGTGAGTGCAGGCTTTCAAAATGGGGTATTTTATGGTAGCACATGGCACATTTCAATAGTGTTGAGTGCCTTCCCCATGTTTAATCTCTGTGCACAATCACTTACCCCAGGGAGGGGTACACACCTTGATAAGGGTACTGGAATATGCGGTCCTTAAGACCTTTTCACACTTGCTCAGCAGTTCCATACGATCCCATTGCGGCATGTTCCAGTTCTCTGAACAAAAATTATAAATTATGCAAAATTTCCATTCCAAAGCTTCAAGTTTGGCTCAAGTCGAGCACAACACACACCCTACTCAACCTGTTTGATTTTTTTCCCCTTTCCACAGGTGGCAAGAAAAGAATGTTATGTGGAGATGACCTTCTGACGACCCTGATTCTCTTCATCCTCCACGGAGAGCCAGAAGAGATGGCACAAGCGTACCCTCAAATGAAATTCATGGAAGACTACCTGCCAGAGTTCTTGGACAAGGGCCAGTTTGGATTCAGTGTGTACCAATTCATGTTTGCATTCCAGTACATCCTGGATAAGCAAGAGGCGATGCGGAGATTGAATGAAGAGTGCAATGAACATAGACAGGTATAATCAATAGATCAATTAGAAGGTCTAATCTTTTTTATGTTTGCCTTGGCTGGCATAGTGAAAGTGTCTCTTTTTAGTGGTTTAATTCATCCAATTTGGTAAGAAACTGACCACAACATGTTGCTTAGGCCAAAGAAAAAAAAAAAGTCTGTCTCAGCTTCCCGCGCGCATAGCTTTTAAAAATCCAAATTTAGCGCATTTCTTTTTATTTTTTTTAGGTTTTTGAGAGATTTTCAGTTTTTTTAATCTTTTTTTTCCTCAGGAAAAAAGTTAAATAAACGGCTGCCAAAAAAAATAATAGTGGCCGAAAAATGCAATTTTAAAAAAATTTGGGGGTATTTCCGCATCCGCGTAGCCCTTTTTTACTTAAAAAAAAAAATTCGCATAGCACTTAGGGTTTTGACCTTAAGTAAGCTGAGACAGAGTTCTTTTTTTTTTTGGCCTTATCTGACAAATTGCGTCAGAACCTTGGTCAGTATGTATATGGTAATTGTGAACATATTGGGTGTAAGAGTACATGGCCATAGAAATATATCAATACAGAGGAAGTCTGTCCAACTGGTTAGAGCACGGGACTTGTAATACAGAGGTTGTGGGTTCGAGCCATGGTAGCGTCACTGCTGGTCGGACCATGTTTCCTTCGGCAAGAAATTTTACTCTAATTGCTCCGTGCTGCATGGTTCTGACGTTGCATAAAGCCGTTGGTCCCCTGTGCTAATGCGCTGCATACAGTGATGTATAGACCTTTTCAAACCGATCTTTTCCGAAGATACACGAAAGTTTTAACAAATTCTGATCGTTTCCGGGAAATAAACAGTACCTCAATGCCTCATCTCTTGACAAAGTTCGACACTTCTACAATATGTTTCCAACAACGACGAACGTTGCCGTTTTTATTATGCACTTTTGCGGTACTATCATGTATTTGTTTTCATTGTTGTCTGCCGACTGCAACTGTTGTAGCACGTGACCATGTTTTCCGAAGTTTTCCGATCGCTGTTTGAAAAGGTCTATACCTGGTGAGTGTTACGCTGGTACCCTCGATGTGGGCGCTTCACTATATGGTTCAGACTGCCCATCATCGCAGGTAACGGCTGATCATAATTAGTCAAAATTGGACCAGTAGAATTACACGACCTGCCAGCTCACTCACCCTATCTATTTACACAGCAATCGTTCGTGAATGGAAGGTTTTGGTGAACAGGTTGACAAAATGGCGATGTTTACATGCGCAACCATTGCATGACGCACCGCGTTTAACTACGCATTACAAGAAATTTACGCAATCACCAATGCGTCACGAGTGTAAGTGTTTGACGCTGAAAACAAATGCCTTCAGGAATACGGGCCAATCAAGTGCTTAGATTGATTAGCGGTTACCGGCGTCTTATTTTGGATAAGACGTCGGAGCCCAGCGTAGTGAGTCGTTAGTATACAGTGAATACCTATGTGTATGATTGCATTGCCATTAAAAAAGGAAACATAAAAGGGAGCTCAGATGATCAAGCTTATTAAACAGTGCCTGATGTCTAAAATACTCAAAATTCTTGTTTTTTTTTATTTAATCCTGCAAGGCACCATTTTTGTCTTTGTCTATTAGAATTTGGCTTATGAAAATTCAGCAGATTTGGGGTGCAAGTCCTGCTACAAGCAAAAGCCATGTCTTTGGACACTATTTTAACCAAAGCCAATGGGGAGCTGTTGAGGAAAAAATTACAAGTGCTCTGGCCGTTAATAACTCTATATGATGTGAAGTTACTACGATGATATTTTGAGTGAAGTTTCTAATTAAAACAGAAATATATGCTATATAACTGCTGATTATATTGTTTATATCAGGTTGAATGAGAGATATTTTGCCCAGGGGGGGGGGGGTCTTCAAAAATGTTTGTACGGGTATGTGCGTGCTGGACTACGAAAAACTGACCATCTCTATACATTTTTGGGACTCAAAAAACCACCCATCAGTATACTGAAATTGGGTGCTTTTTTGCCAATTTTCCCTAAAAGCACCCAATTTATGAAAATTGGCTGCTTTCATTTGGGATAAAAACCACCCCATCGATATACCAAAATCCTGGAAAAATCACCCCAAAAGGCAGGCACATATACGTTATACCTTGTCAATGTAAGTAACCCCCACCCCGGGATATTTTGATGCCTTGCCTTGATTAACGACACAATTGTATATTTGGTGTTGTAAACAGATTGTCATAATGTGATGTTTTAATTGTCAATAATGATTTGTATATTTTCAATCAGGATTTTAACACCCCTTAAGAAATTGAGCTGTATATTTAGTGCCTTATTCTACGCAAATAATTATGAAACTTTATTATTGTTAATTTAATGCTTAATTAAACTGTGTATATTATCTTGGAAAATATATGTAAAGAACTTGTATAGAGATTTAATTGCGAGCTACCTAATATGAGAATTCTATTTTTTATTACAAAGAAATGTAGCTTTAGTTTTATATCAAAAATGCTGCACTTTGCTACTGTAAATCTTTTTTGCTAGATGTGCTAATTTCAGCAATATGAACTGCCATTTTGAGACAGCAAACCTGGGGGTACAGTACATCAATAGGCAAAATAAAAATTTAGTGGACAATGTAAACACAAATCCAAGGTAAGGGTTGCGCTTTCATACAATGAGCGCTGCACTCTGGATTTAATTATTGTTTGGCCGTCTATATGAGATATGTGTGTTAGGCATTCACATACTTGACTGCCTTTAGTAACTTTTTTATTCCACTTTTTTACAATTCAAGTTTGTTTTTTTCCAGTCATTCTACTTTTGAAAAAAGAAAGGTAGCTTTTCATGATCAAGTACAGTATTTCTGTTAAGACTGTATGGTGGGCCATTAGGACAACAGGTTTCTGACCATGTTGTCAGACAGATGTTTTTTTCTTGCCTTGTTTAGCCAATTTTTAGCCTTAGTTTGTGACTTTGGCGCAAGTACTTCTTTGACTTTGTCAAAATTGGTTGAATTAGCACAATACCAAAAGAAGATGAATTCACACTTGACCCAACTGTAATTTCGTTATGTGAGTGCAAGAAAGTCGTATCTGCAATAGCTGCCATTTGTCATAAATTTAGATTGCACAAATACACATTGACCATACTTTTCTGAAGGTCAAAATTGGCCTAAAATGGCCCCTGAAAGGTTGAAAAAAGAATTTTCATTAAACAAATAACTAAAATTTATAAAATGAGGCTAAAGAATTATAGCTGACATTACATGATTTGAAATGCAAAATCTTGGTTGGTCAGGCTTAATTTTTTTCTTTTCTCATTGACGTAGTGAAAAATATGCTAGTTCAAATAGGATAATTTCAGAATGCTTAAGAAACTGGAAGCATTGAAAAAACCATTTGCATGTTCAAGTTTAAAGGAGCATGGTCCGATTGCATCAACATTTTTTCAAACTTTTTGCGATTTTGGTACCATTATGTTGCTCATATTTTTCTCATGACCTTTGTGAAATTTCACAGCTGATTTATGTTCTATTTTGGAGAAATGTATGGAAATGTGTCTAATTATGGTAACCATAATTAATTTTACACAGTAACATATATGCAGCTCTGAAATACAAAATTGTCCATAAAATAAAAATGGCTTGACCGAATCAGCTGAAATTTGAAACTTCAGGACCTGGGTGGTCATCTTTCATATGTCATTGAAACTAAATTTTGCGAAATTGGACCAAGCTCCTTTAAGAACAAGGCACATTTAACATCTTGTGACGATCGCAAAGAGTAGCTCCATAATCTCTTGCAGAGCTTATATTCGGAGTTAGGGTCGGTTTATACTTCTTACGAGCTACCAAATATTTGGTGCAAGAAGTCTTTGTTATCTTATAACCTAATATATAATTCCAGTGTATTTTCTAATAATAACGGATGATTGGTGATGAAAAATCAATACACCCACTTGAAGAGTATTTGGTGTCAAATGTTTGGTGGTTTGCAACACCAAGCATCCATTATTGATCAGAAGATGCGTTGGAATTAATGTAATAACAAAGACTTGTTGCACTTAATATTTTGTTGCCCAAAGAGAAGTACAAACTGACCCTTATTTGTGAATTGACTTCATTGGAGTGAAAAGGGCTGGCTTATTGTTGCGATGTAAATTATTGAATTGGACTAACAAAATAACATAAAGCCTTTTTGAGGTATGGCTGACATTGCACACTCGACTAAACATCTTTTGTGTTTCCTGGGTTTTACCCAAACCAAAGTACGCCCTCTCCTATTATTATCTTCATTTTACCCATTTGGAATAGCGTCCTGTCCTTTTGTGACGGCCATTCTTCTAAAAGGCTTATGTAAATTTTAACCTCAGCACTGTGGAATGCCAAGACTGGTTCTCAATGCTCTTGTGTGATGCAATCGTTGTAACCAGTGTTTCCGCTAAGGTTTTTGAGCTTGCGCCAATTCGAGCATGTTTGACAAAGTTTAAGAGGTGCTTGTGCCAAAATCATGAGCTGTGGCTGAAAATTGGCTCAATAAAGCTAGGAAAATATCTTTCTCACACATTTTCAGAAACTCGTTGCGCCAATTTTCACCGATACTGCCGCATTGGCGCGTCATACAGCCTTAGCATAAACACTTGTTGTAACTAATGAAAATACCATGAAATAGCAAATTATATTCTAATAATAATTACAATAGACATTTGTGACTCAACACAAGTAAATGAGGTGTATGTCTTTAGGTTTTAAAACTTTCCTCATCATTAAAGAGAACTAAAACCTTCTTTTTTTTTTTTTGCAAATTGTGACCATTCTCTTCATAGGATTGATGAATATATTCATCACAATATTTTATCATAAAGAAAGGTTTTTGATAGAGCCAAATTTAATATGAATGCTTTCACTTCAACAACTCCAAGTTAATGGACTTTAAAGTATCAGTGATCATCTGAAGCGATAAATATGAGAATCTGCCATTGGAAAAAAACTAGTAAATGATAGATTGCAAACATCTACCACATTTTCTTATGTTGAGTCACTTAGAAGAATCATGAAAATCTGCAACATGATGTAACTCAGGGCCCACATTCATGAAACATGGCTAATTAGTTGGGAACCATTATGTACCTGCAAAATTAGCAAAGAGACTTGAAGTCTGTGACTCAGATGTACTTGGTCACTTTCTTAACCTAGAAAATCATCCAAATAAAGAATCACTTTCAGTTGGCCGAACCATTACCATCATGCAGGAAAACATAACAAAATGGAGGCATATTTTACACTATGAAAAATGTTCTGACAAAATGTCGAGAGTATTTTTTTTTCATGAAATTCAAACAGCCTCTCTAGGACAAATTACTTTTACCATGGAAAGATCAGGCAGGCAGGTACATGATATCACAATATGTGACCATTCACCTCAAAACAGCAGTAAATGCCAGCTCTTGTCAGTTTCATTTTTTTAAATATTTGCAAAGACCATGCTTTAAGGATTACAATGACACCTTAATGAACTTCGTACGATTTCCAAAAGTCAAGTTATGGTCCGTCAAAGGTTGTCAGGGAGTAAAACGTATAACTGAGATAAACGCGTTCAAAGTAAGCCCTATATTTTCTGTTGATCGTCTTAAGAATATGCAGATTTATTTTACATTTTCTATCATTTTTTTGAAGTGAAACTTTGCTGGTATTTTGTAGTAAGCACTAAGATTGTAAATCTGTCAAAAAATCAATTTCGGCAAATTACGACCTTGACATGTATTTTCACCTGTAGCGCAAAATGAAGTTTCTGGCATTTACTGCTCATACGGGCTGGAAGGTCACATATGTTTTGAAATCAATACAATAATAGTGAAAATATTACAGAGTATGAAGCACATGATAATGTGTTGTGGTGAGAAAAATAGTTTTAACTGTCGGTAATGGTAAAAAATTTTGAGCCATAAGAAAATTTCATGAACATGGACCCTGTTTACTTAACACTATCAGACATCAACAATAAATTTACTTGTAGTTATTGATATACTGTATATTTATTTTATACAAGAAACATGGACGGAAGTCGTTAAAATATTATAGCTATCTTAATAATGCTTATATTACAATATTACAAATATACAAGAGTGTCATCTGAATAAAAAAAAAATCATTGGACGGACTTAAAATGGATGGACTTGTTGTTTGTTATACTGGGGTGTTTGGGAATGGGAATAATATGTGATGACTCACCTGAAAAGGGGGACTTTGTGACAGAACACTTTTCAAGATACAGGTGAAAATAGGCAGCAAAAAATAAAAAGAATTTCCAGCAGATTTTCTGTTGTAAAATTTGACCGCCTTAATCAATTTCAAAAAGTAAGGTGTCATTTTAAAGCTTAAAAAATGATGCAACAGATGAAATGAAAAAATAAAAATTGATATCATCTGCAAAGTCCCCCTTTCGGGGTGAGCCATCACATATAAGTAACAGGATAAGAATGTTTTGATTTTCTGATTTATCACCAGCCCCTAAGCTGGTTGCAGAGTGTTTGTCGTGGCTGTTGGACGACAAGTTCAATGTCAAAAGCATTCCTTGGAATATTTTGAAGCACACTGATACATAGATTAAAATTGTCATGTTGATTGTTGGAATGAATGAATGCTAATTTGCAACAATTCAAAAATTGCAAATGAGTGGAAATCTGCTGCACCTGCACTACACTACACTACAACCACGACAGCTACTATGAAATGGTCTTACCCCTTTAGCATTTTTTTGGACATCCGCAAAAACACTATCAAATTAATTCATATGTATGCAAGGCTGATGGTATCAACTCAATCATTTTAGGAAAAGTTTTTGCCTTGAAACTGGTGATAAAAACCATAAAAAAGAAGACGCTTCTGAAGTGGATCTTAATTCTGAAAACAGCAAAAGTTTGCAAGCCCTACTAAAATGTGTTTTAATATATTTTTGACTTTTAATAGTTTTTAGAATCTTTCTAGAAAGAAAATATACAGGATTTCTCATTTTGATCTGTATTTATGATCTATATTGCTAAATATAAGCCAAAATTTACAATTCCAAATGTTTCATCTGGCCTGTTTATGGCAACATTTTTAATCACCATGTCAGAGTTACATAGCAAAACGTTTCTAAGATGATTGAGTTGAAACAAGCCTAGAAAGTAGTTTCCTTAACTTCTGAGGACATGGCTTTTAACTAATTCACTTTAGGGTATTTGATTGTCTAAATTTCCAGAAATTGCTTGCAAAATCTCATGAATTTCTTTCAGAGATTACAAAACAAATAAGTGATGACTCACCCCGAAAAGGGGGACTTTGCGACAGAAACTGACAGGCAGCAAAAAATAAAGAATATAATAAGAATTTCCAGCAGATTTTCTGTTGTAATCAAATTTTACAACAAGTAAGGTGTCATTTTAAAGCTTAAAAATGCTGCAACAGATGAAATGATAAAATCAAAATTGATATCATCTTCAAAGTCCCCCCTTTCGGGGCGAGCCATCACATATATGTTTCTAGCATCAAGGTAAGGTGATGTTAACATTGCATCTCCAAAGCTTAAAGCCCAAAACCTAAAGGACGCAAGTTCCTGGTTCAAATTTGAAGCAAGTTGCTTGATATCAGAGTGTCATGTGGATACAAAAAGGTCATATGTAACATATTGGGAAAATATGCTTAATTAAATTACACATTTATGTGCAGAGTCTGGATTAAAGACAGCTTATTGAAGATACTGAAAAGTAATAAATAATAAACCTTAAGATATTTCAGCATAAAATGTGCCTTGGTCATTGGCAAATGCAGATATGACCTTCTTGTATCCACATTTAAGTCAAAAGGAAAACTCCTTTCATTCTGCTGGTGCTTCCTCTTTCTTTTCTTCCTCTGCAGGTTTTGCTTCTTCAGTCTTTGTTTCTTCCCCACCCTCAGGTTTTGCTTCTTCCTCTTGTTTAGTTTCTTCCCCACCCTCTGGTTTTGTTTCTTCCTCTTGTTTTGTTTCTTCCCCACCCTCAGGTTTTGCTTCTTCCTCTTGTTTAGTTTCTTCCCCACCCTCTGGTTTAGATGCATGCTTTCACTTCAACAACTCCAAGTTAATGGACTTTAAAGTATCAGTGATCATCTGAAGCGATAAATATGAGAATCTGCCATTGGAAAAAAACTAGTAAATGATAGATTGCAAACATCTACCACATTTTCTTATGTTGAGTCACTTAGAAGAATCATGAAAATCTGCAACATGATGTAACTCAGGGCCCACATTCATGAAACATGGCTAATTAGTTGGGAACCATTATGTACCTGCAAAATTAGCAAAGAGACTTGAAGTCTGTGACTCAGATGTACTTGGTCACTTTCTTAACCTAGAAAATCATCCAAATAAAGAATCACTTTCAGTTGGCCGAACCATTACCATCATGCAGGAAAACATAACAAAATGGAGGCATATTTTACACTATGAAAAATGTTCTGACAAAATGTCGAGAGTATTTTTTTTTCATGAAATTCAAACAGCCTCTCTAGGACAAATTACTTTTACCATGGAAAGATCAGGCAGGCAGGTACATGATATCACAATATGTGACCATTCACCTCAAAACAGCAGTAAATGCCAGCTCTTGTCAGTTTCATTTTTTTAAATATTTGCAAAGACCATGCTTTAAGGATTACAATGACACCTTAATGAACTTCGTACGATTTCCAAAAGTCAAGTTATGGTCCGTCAAAGG
>JXSR01S001880.1:226828-254268 GCA_000969725.1 Ophiothrix spiculata
TTTAGTTTCTTCCCCACCCTCTGGTTTTGTTTCTTCCTCTTGTTTTGTTTCTTCCCCACCCTCAGGTTTTGCTTCTTCATCTTTAGTTTCCTCCACTCCCTCAAGTTTAGCTTCTTCCCCTTCTTTATTTTCATCCCCACCCTCCACCTTTGCCTCTTCTTTAGTCTCTTCAGTCTTTGTTTCCTCCCCTCCGTCAGGTTTCGTCTCCTCTGCCGTAGTTTGCTCCTCTACCTTGGTCTCTCCTTCAGCTTTCTGTTCCACTTCCTCAGTTTTCTGTTCTCCTTCCTCCTTGGATTCATTGTTATTAGCATTTGCTTCATCGCCTTCAGGCTTATCTTCTGCTTGTGCCTCTTCTGGTTTAGCTTCATCAGATTTGGCCTCTCCTTCCTCAGCTTTTTGCTTGGTATCTTCCGTCTTTGCCTCTCCATCCTCTTCTTTTGTCTCTTCTCCTTCTGTCTTTGCTGGTTCTTCAGCTGGTTTGTCTATTAATAATAAGATTGAAAAAGTAAAGGTTATATGAGGAGTGTAACCGCATTGAAGAGTATTGTGCTGAAAAGGAAGGAGTCAACTTGGGTTTATTTCAAAAGGGGAAAATGACTACAATAAATTTTAGTAAGACCATAGAGAATATGCAATGTTTAATTACACATCAATGGTAAACCAGGTCTATGAAACAACAACAATGTCCTTAACCCAACATAACATCAAACTGACAACACGTTGCATTTCACTTTTGTTGCAAGTGTAATCAATTTTTGCAACAAACAATCAGGATTTTGACACAACAAAATCAATCAACACCCTACCACAGAACTGGAAGTAGCAATCTTTGAAGCTTACACTAAGCTTTGAGATTCTTGATAATAAGACGAGCAATAACATTTTTTTATGATAACCCCAGGTTACTTTAGTCATCTTGGACTGCAATCAAACTATAATTAAACATTAGCAGCAGGACTGGAAATTGAACCAAGTATTCACTGGTTCTAGGTGATGGAAGCATTTACTGCTCCCCATATTCAAATCAAGCACTATTGCAACAACTCTAAGGCTAAAACAGGGCTAGTACTAGTTACGTTACTCAAAGTCACTTCATTGGTGTAGCTTGATGGTTATCATCTAGTCTTTCAATGAAGCAATTTTGAAAGTCGCTCAAACATGATAAAAACACACCAGATGCAGAGTTTTGATTTGTGAGGAACAATTCTACAGCGTGTTTGAATGCCTTTCAACAGCAAAAATCATTCTGAAAACGCGTTCCTAACATACATGACTTTTGCAGTAGGACAGCCAGCGGCCTTTTGCGCCAAATTTTTAAACATTACGCGATGTCCCGCGTAGCCTTATGCAGCAGTTTTGGCAAGCAAAAATAACCCCAAAAGGTAAATATTTTTCAAAAATATTGTTTCCGAATTTGATTTCTTGAAAACAAAAGCTTTGAACGGGATTATGTTGCAAAGACTTTAAATTATATGGTTTTGTAAAATCTATGAGATTAAAGATGTTTTAATACTTGATCGATCATATCACTTTTATCCCAAATTTACGGCAAGAAAACTCCAGAGTTACCTTCAAAACCAATCCAGTCGAACTGCGTTTCATCTATGTTTTCAAAATTACGAGGTGCCCACCTCTTAATTTCTGGAAATATAAAGATCTATTTACTGATCTACAACCTACTCTTACTAGTTTTTCCAAAATCACGTTGGATATTTTGACAAGTAAGGATTTTGTTGATATTTATTTGATTCCTCAATATCATGTCGCTATTTTTACCCTATCAGCCTACTTCTTAATTTTGGGAGGTATCGCGTTTGCGTAATTAGGAGGATAAATGCATAAAGTCTTCCGTGTTGCGCTACTTCATGCGGGTTTTCTGAACATGGCGCAGTAGAAAATACGCATTTGCCTCTCAAAGACAGGTAAAAATGGCCGTAAAATATGTTAATTGAAGGCAAATGTTATGGTTATTTATTGTTAATTTCATGCTTTCCTGGAGGGTGCCCATCTCTAGAAATAGACGGCTTTTATAAATCAAAGTTTCTTCTGACGAATTAAAATAATGTTGAATACTGTAGATCGTTGAATATTTTTCTATTCAGAGAACAAAAATGTAAACAAACTTTTTAGTTTCAAGTCGTAATATTACAGCAAAAACTTTGGACTATTATACAATTATAACTGAATAATATTTGTAAAGAAAGTATGGGTTTGAAAGAGTATTTACTGAGCTACAATGTGATTACTTTAGAAATCCAAATCGATAAACAGAATTTGTTTTTATTGCTTAAAGAAAATATTTCAAAATATCGCGGGAAACAACATCATCTTCGACCCCAAAAGTGCGCAGTTCAGCGCTGCAAAGTCTCCGTGTTTAAAACTTTTGTCAGCAACCTTTGATCTCGCGTTTTGGCTGTCCTACTGTTTGTGATCTGCTTAAAAGCGCTTCTGTGAATGCTGTGCTGTGCCTGACACAATTATTTAAATATCAACTGTGAGATCATCACAAATCAACGATACGCTCCTTTGTAAGGAGATATTGGGATCAGTCATCAATACCTGGTGCATCTTCAGCTGGCTTGTCGTCAGTTTTCTCCTCTCCTTCTCCAGCAGGTGCTTCTTCCTTGGCTAGGAAACAAACAAATGAAACAAGAATTATTACAAGGTATATCTGACAAACAATACTTGATCAAAATTAATCTGACTGGAGTAGTGGCAACAAACTGGATGGAGACGTTGCGAGTATATTGATAAGCTAGCACCTGAAAAAAAAAGGGTAACATGCAGGTTCAACTTTTAAATGCAGCTATGTGTTAAGTTTAGTACTTGATAGGAGGGCTAAATGGGAAAAAGCAAAAAAAAATAATACTTGTAGCAGCTAATGGTGCTATCTTTAATGGAATGGAATGGGTTGATTAGAATGGTTATAGATTTCAATATCATTGAAAAATAATAGTAATACATACATAAATTAGGGGTGCTCCGGCAAAATGAGAGGAAAGACGCACTTCATGATTTTGAGAAAACAGCTGCTGAAGTGCCTTACACGGATTGAAATGTCTTGGAGCATGTACTTTCGGATGGAAAAGAAAAAATATGACATTTTATGTCACTTTAAAGCTGAGAATATGAAGAATTCAAATATGTAATAAAGTCTTTTTTTTTTTTAAATAGCAACTTTCCTCTCATTTTGCCGGAGCACACCATGAAATGCACATGAAGGAAAATATGGCAAGTAATCTGTTCTAAACATATTGTCAACAAATTATATAATATTTGCATGCAGCTAATGATTTTGCTAGATTTGATTTGATTTTATTCATGCGTATCCACAGTCCAATTAATAAAAACATACATAAAATACTATTAAGATTATATATACAAATCACACACAGAAATTACACACTTTGAAATATAGAAAAATACATTAAAAATGGAAGTAATGCATGGGATAACCCTTAAAGCTCTTAAAAGGGCTTATTTCCAAAAGGGTCCCTGGACTTGAGATTACATATTAAAATTTAAGAATATCTGCACAAAACAGGTATTGCATCATACAAGACAATAAACTATCAAATCAAAATAAACTTTCAACTCAGAAAGCAAAAGCTTTATAGGACAATTTCTGAAAAATTAAACATAACCAACAATTCACAAGATCTCAAACATGCATGGAATAGAAGTGGCATATAAGATGGGCAATAACCTTTTAAATATTAACTACATGTAACCAAGAAATATCATATATCATAAAAAGGTGCCCTAACATTGGCAGTCTGTATTAAAAATAAGAAGCAAAATACTATCAGGGAATATAAAGATACATAAATGAAGCTGTATGGGAGCTCGTGTGGTCTAGTGGAATAGCGCAGGACTCCGAATCGTGAGGTCGCGAGTTCGAGCCCCGCTTCGGCCAATGGGTAATTTCCTTGGGCAAGACATTTAATCTTGATTGCTTCGTCGACCCAAGTGCATTGGGTAGCTGTTAGGGGAATATTACAATCTAAATTCCGATAGGTCTGCGTCTTAAGATTGCGATCTAGTTGAGGTGAAATGAATGTGATGATTTCCTAATAACAGCGTAATAATGTCAAGCGCTATGGTACTTCGGTGAATAGCGCGCATAAAAATGCCGGATATATTGTTATTATATTATTCAGTTGACAATTTCAAAAATGTCAACATTCAAATGCTGTGTTGTACAAATTTCTCAAGTGTGAAATTAAAGTTGGGCTTCCCAACAGAGGAAAGTCAAAATTGCATATTTTGGAAAAAGTGTCCTCTAAACTTGCTACATACTCTAAAAAAGAATAGAAAATACATACTCAAGAAAATAGCGTAAGTCCAAATACGTCACAGGCGGGAGGTAGCAATAAGCAGGGAATTGCTGCCTAGAAAATGGGCATTTTTTACACAGGCCCTTCCCAGGAGGAGATAGAACCAACCCAGAGCTAGAGGAAGCATACTATAATACAGACTGGCAATGCCATCTGGAGACTGGAGAACAAACCATGGCTAGACTGGCATTAACACCTGCACAACACACAATTCATTATTTTGTTTTGATAAAACTGTTAGAATTCTTTAAAACTTGCACCGCATGCATGGGTTACAGATGCTTTAACAAAAACAAGTCATAATGAAATAAATTTAACAGCTGATGCTGTAACCGCACATATAGGCAACAATGATTTCATAAAAAACTTTGATTCACTAAGCTGGTTAATCATAATGTATAATTTTGAGAGGGAGGGATAGGGTGAAACCAAGATTCGACAATGTTCGAGTGAAGCAACCAGCAGCACAATGAAAACCTTTTTGGAGGAAGAGCAGAGGGGCAGAGAGGGAACTTCAAATACAATACCGTATTGTTCCTATTAATCACCCACTGGGCAGCGACATTTCATGAAGGATGGGTAATTAATAGAGACCAATTTTCAACATCAAAAGTTGCACAAAATTGCAACATAAGCTTACCAATTACGATAACTTACTGTTACATTGCCGTCGATAACCCTGAAGTACAGTACTGAAAATCTTTACATCATTTCCGGGATCGCGACCTCATTGATTAACTTCCAATGTCGTTTCCCGTTACTCCCAATTGTTGGCAAGCTTAGTGATTATACTGATATACCAAAATGCTTCAAAATTGAATGTTTTTTAACACTTCTCTTTGATATTGTTTTGGGCGGGCTTTTAATAAAGCATGGATGATTAATAGAAACAATAAGTTTTTAATAATAATGGCTATAATAATAAATGGAAATTGATGTGGACCAACAAAATTTCTGAAATACAATTTCACTTTAAAACCAAGTTCATGCAGTTTATACATTATTACCCCCCATTTTTCACAGCTGCATGTAATAATTCGATCTTGAAGCCCCCCTCCCTCCTTCCCTAGGATGACATACAGCTTACTATGTGGATTAACTGAATTTAATCTCATAATATGAGGTCTTTGTCTGGGTGACATTGGCACCGACTAATGACGCACATAGTCCTCAATATCAACCACAACAATCTGGCAAGATTGCCTGTAAATGACATGCTGTCATATTCATGTTGTATGATTAAAATGCTAGCATGATTAGTAACACCTGTGAAGCAATAACAAAAGGTTAAACATTCAATCTAAAGGCATGTTACTACATTGGCAGGCTGACAATACACAAGTGCTCTATTTCCCATCATAAAACTACTTCTTACAAATTTGTGCTCTCTTTTTTCCTATAATTTCCCCATATGAGTGCTTTTCACATCCTGGACACCAATACTACATTATTTTGGACAAAAAAAATCTAATTCTACTTGCAACTTTGGACAAAGGATTTCTATCAGAACCTGACAATTTAATTACCAAAACAACAAAACAATACAAGTTAGACTAAGGGTGTGTTCACACATGATTTGGACATGACTATATTCTCGCTCGTGAGCGGCTCTGGAGCGAGACAACTTAGCAGCTGCGTTCACATTGGGACACGGCTTGGCGTTAAAAATAATGGCGGGTCACTTTTAGTCACGAGCGAGACACTTTCTATAATTAAGTTCACACTGGGAGTTTGGTCATGAGTGGCTCACGAGCAAGAATATAGTCATGACCAAATTCTTTAGTGTAAACAAGTCCTAAGTTATCTAAATAAAGCTTGAGTGTAGGAAACTGCATATCTTGGTTTAAAAAATCCCTACCCTCCCTCTCCCCCTTGCTATAATTAGATGGCAGACATGATGAAATGCTTCAATCTTGTCAAAAGTGTTGAAGCAAAAATCAGGCACTCATGAAAATGCACCCCATACAATGTTGGAGCACTCTAGCCTTACTTACCAAAAAGAAGCAATTTCAGAGCTTTTAAATTATCTAACAAAATTACAGCAATATAATGCAGCGATTTTGCTTCAACAAATTTTGACAATATTGTATTTTGGTTGTGTGGTATAAGACTTCAAGGAGTGACTTTCTTTTCAGATCTTGTGTGTGTACTTGTGCTTCACCTGTGACGCATGTACCAAAAGCAGGTCTTTTAACACTCAAAATTAAGCGATTTCAAGTGCTATCAATGTATTAAGTACTGGTATACACAGACTTGCTTAGCGATACATACTGACAAGTAAAAACTGAGGAAAACTGGAAAATCAACTTCTTTAGGTACCACATGGTTCATCTTTCCTTCTTTTCTATATAATTTGATGCAGGTTTTGATTTGGTTGCTTCTTTAAAAGCCAAGACATAGGCATATCACTATCTAACAAGTTAGAAATTATTGGATTGAAAATGAATCATTTATGATCTTTCAATTTGCTCCTGAACTGGTAGCATAGTGAATGGCAAAAATACAGATGACATAATATGGTAGTATATACACTATTGTGGCTCTATGGATGGTATTTGGAAAAATCTACTGGTAGCTAGCAGGTTGCATGATGCTGGTGGTGGATGACGCCTCATCATCGCCAGTATTGTGGCTGCTGTAACATTCATGGAATATACAATATTGTGGGTCTATGGATGACATAATGTCTACTGGTAGCCAGAATGTTGGATAAGGTTGCTATAGTGGTAAGAAAATGGGCTACTGGTAGCTAGGGTGTTGCAATGCTGCTATGTTTGTTTCATGTTTTATTCTATGGTTTTATTCTACGCTTTTCTATGTTGATGGCTAATATCTTGACTTTTTCATGGGTGCTGTAATATGCATTGGAATATACAATATACATGGAATATACAATATACATGGACTATATAATATTGTGGCTCTATATGCATGGAATATACAATATACATGGACTATATAATTGTGGCTCTATGGATGGTACTAGGAAAATGCTACAGTAGCAGGGATGTTGGATAATTATATGGTTACTATAGTGGTGTGGAAAACAGCTACTGGCAGCTAGGATGCAGGATACGGTTGCTTGGTGACGGCCAACATCTTGCTTCCTTTATGGCTGATGGAATATACATGGAATATACAATATTGTGGCTCTACTGATAACAGGTGATAAATGCTAGAGGTTGCTATGATGTTGGATGATTATAAGGTTGCTATGGTGATAGATAGCATCTCACCATCATCACTATCATCAGCCGTGTCATCTTTGTTATCATCTGAGGAATATTCTTCTTGGTCTGACTCTTTGTCGTCTTTCTCCCTGTCCGACTCTTTGTCTTCTTTCTCATGATCTGACTCTTTGTCGTCTTTATCCTGGTCTGATCCTGCTGATAACACAAAGTGTAATAGCATCTTGACGATTTGTGGCCAGACATAATTATCTTTTCTCTAAATATCAAACATTTGAAGCGATGTATTTTTCTATTCTAGTTTCTTATTCAAATATTTGTTGCTTATTTAACAAATTTAATTATCTAAAAATGAAATTATCCATTACAAATACAAAATTGTGAAACATGATTAATTTTGCACCAAGATATATTCAGAGCAGCAGTATTAGAAACTGTTCTGGTAATCGTATCTAGGCTAGCATTTGTACTCCAAATGATATGTGGAGACTAAAGACGTAGGTTGTTGCTGATAGAATTGTCTTGTAAAAATGTCTTATTTGCTTTTTTTGTAAACTCAAATGACTTTTTTGATTTCCCTTAATTTGACCTAAATCAAAAGAATTTCTTCAAATCAAAAGTTTTTTACATTAATCTGAAAATTTAAATGAAATCCAAATGTATTAAAATTTCAAATTTTTGAATTGTGCCACAAAACAAATGCCACCATTACCAGACTCAGTGTCTCCTTTAGCAGTATCTTTCGCATCCTCCTCATCAGCGTCTTTGGTGTCTGTTCCTGCATCTTCATCACTGTCAGCCTGTTTGGTATCTGTATCTTCATCGCCATCATCACTGTTTTCTTTATCACTGCCTTTAGCATCATCATCATTGCTATGGTTTTCTTCCTCCTTTGATGATTCACCTGATTTCTCTCCCTCAGCTATTGTAAGGATTTGTTCAAGTAAAAGTTCAGTTTGATTTAAAATGTTTACATTTTGTGAATAAAGAGGAAACACATATATTGGGCACAGTTAGATATTAACCATATCAACTTTTTTTCCTTTTTTCACAATACAGATTGATTATTTTTGTGCTTTAAATAAACTTAATTTCAGTAAGTTGTTTGAGTTTTACAAACACAAAAACTTTCAACCCATATTTCTTCAAAATCAATCAATTTTGACAATCACAACAAAATTGATGTGTTGGAATAACATCAAGTTTGCCCATAAAATAAATAAGTGAATATGCTTGTGGCAGCATACTCAAAATCATAATAACAATTTTTAAGGCCTCTATTATAAAAGTCCATTTCTCTTCCTTTTTTAGGAGTGAGAAGTCCTTTATAAGATTATCTGACCCATCCGCAATAGTTTTAAACAACAGTAGAAAAAGAGAAAATAAGCTTTGAATTTACAAAAATAATAAACAATTGATAAGAATTATAGACGATAATTTATGAGATGTGTACAAGAGCACAATGAGGGATGAGGATGATAATGGAGATGAGGCTGCTTCACTTACTTTCATCTCCCTTTTCCTCATCAGACTCAGCAGTGTCATCTGATAAAATTTAGATATAAATTGTAAATAGATTTGTTAAGTACTATATATGTTTCAAGGATCAGCACAGATATATTGATCAATAACAACTACAAATATCAAACATGAAAAATACTGAACACAAGAAATCATAAGTTTTAAAGTGTATTGAAAGTAGGGCACAAAAAAAATCCATTCACAAATGCATCCAAATTTTCAGAAATTACTTGAAACATCACAGAAATCTTGATGTGAGCAAAGAAGGAAATCACATGATTGTAATTTGTATATATTCCAAAGCAAATTTGGATGAGAGATGAAATTAGAGGAAAATAATAGTTGATTGTGATTGGCTGTTGAAGGAATAATGTCACTTATGCCCTTCAAAATAAAAATGCAGTATGTGACATTGTGACCATTTTTTTTTTGAGGGGGAGGGGTGGGGAGGGGTAAATGTATACACCATTTTTTAAAAAGTGGATTTTTGGTATGACAAAGTAAAAATGCAGTATGTGAAAAATGCATCATCAGCATCACATCAAGTGCATAAGTCAAGGTCATTTGAAAGATTTTGGTGAATATCATAACCGAGACACATAAACACCATTTGTTTGTTCATAAATATAAGTAACTTTTGGCAAAGTAAAATTGAAGTATGTACAAAATGTTGTATATCTCAGGATTTTGAAATTAAGTAAAAACACATACTGCATTTTTACTTTCGAGGGCAGACTTACGCTTTGCATATAAATAGGTTCATTTGTATTAGAGACATTTGCTCACCTTTTTAATGTGAACAAGAACGAAATAGCAAAATATGGTAGTTCATTTCTACACCGTCACAGATCAACAAGCCAACAGGAGATCAGTGGGCCTGATGCTCCGCCTTGGATGAGGAGTGATACTGCAGCCATTATAAACGTAAGTGTCCAATTGAATAGAATTACTACTGTACATGTATTTTGCTATTTTAAACATCTTGGATGACTGACAACATTCATACCTACAAAGAATAGTTCATTCTGCTGGAAAGAGACATTAGCTTATACTGATTTATACAGTAAATGTGCCCATACTAAATGACATTTGCTTTCCATTTAAGGGAGGTCGGAGCCTCACAATCCCTAAAAATTGTTTTTATCATAACTTGAAAACTAATAAAGTAAACTACATAAATGTATACATTTTTAGAAAGGGAATATTACAAGGAATCCATTTATAGCATCAAATTCAAATTTTAAGAACTCGCTTTTTAGAAACTCGCCAAAAACGAGTTATTTTGCCAATTTTTTTTAACAAGCCTAGAAAAAGTATTATTTGGCAAAAATCTTCCAAAATAGGTAAAAATCATCTTAATCGATAGTTCTAGGGAATGTTTTCTCAAATTTTTGATTAACTTCTTCGTTTTCACAAAAATGGCCAAAAAGTGCCAAAAAATGCCCAAAAATCATGATTTTTTGAAAAAAAATGAATTTTTGGCCTTTTTGGACCAAAATTTTAAAAACTAGGGGATTAAACAAAAAATTGAGAAAACATTCCCTAGAACCATCGATTTAGATGACTTATACCTATTTTTGAACATTTTGGCAGAATAGTATTTTTCTTAGGCTTGTTCAAAAATTTTTGGCAAAATAACTCGTTTTTGGTGAGTTACTAAAAAGCGAGTTCTTAAAACAAGAATATGATGCTATAAATAGATTCCTTGTGAAATTCCCTTTCTAAAAATGTATACTTTTGTATAGTTTACTTCATTAGTTTTCAAGTTATGATCAAAATAAATTTTCAGAAATCGTGAGGCTCCGACCTCCCTTAAGTGAATGTTGCAAGCGAATGAGTCTCGACCCATTGAATATCTTTGAATGCAAAAGCATTACATAAAAATATCTTTAACTAAAAATCACTGAGAATAAATCAAGCATAATGAAAAAAGAACAAGCACTGTACATGTAACACATGTTTCACCAAGGTCAAAAGATACAGATGATCTAATTAAATTGGTTTGAAAAAATATATGTACTATTATTCAAAATACCAAAACGAACAGAGAGGGGTTTATCATGCTCAACCATGATTACGAAAAGTCAAAAAAAATTATTCATGTTAAATAACTACCAAAATGTTGCAAGTTATATTATGAGAAATCGATTCAGTCTAGAAACTTCTGAAAGTTGTTAAAGTACGACACAAATGTCATGTTACTTCCATCCCACTCAGTTTTGTTGAATAAAAATGCAAGATCGCAACTTCTTTTGTAATGAAAACACAATAACCCAGTGCTAAGAACTTGCAACAATTTTCAAAGCTAGAGACGTTTTAAAATATAATACACATCCACACTGACTTTAACACAATCAGGCAAAGGAAAACATCCAACTATCTGTCAATAAAAACATACAATAATCACACAAGGGACACTTGCAGCAATCATGCAAAGAAAACATGTTAACAATACATCTAAAGTACCTTCTTCATTATCATCCTTGTCATCTTCAGAGCTACCCTCCTCAGAATCATCGTTCTCATCCTCATGTTTGCCTTTCTCATCCTTTCCTTTATTGCTAGCCTTAGTTCCATCTTCCTTTCTATCCCCTCTTTTTATCCCATCTGTCTTGTTTCCCAAACTTCCACCAGTTTTCTTGCCTTCCACTTCTTTCAGTTTTCCAACCTTCTTTGCAGGAGATAATTTATCACTGTTACTTCTGACTGACCTCTGAGACAATCGACTAGTCACTGCAGCTCTTGGATCTCTACTAGCGGTAGACCTCTGAGAAGCTCTACTTGATATAGACCTCCGATCATCTGCAGCTTTTGCCATTCTACCATCTTTGCTAGCAACTGACTGCCTGGAAGCAGGTCTAGAATCCCGACTCCCTAATGACTGTCGAGAGTTCCTTCCACCAACTGCAGCAGTTTCCACACCTTTCTTAGTTTGCTTCAAAGTAGTAGTCTTCTTGACATAAACACCCTTGACAGAACCTGAATCTCCCTTTCCGTTGGACTTCACGGAGATCCTACTTCCTGTAGACCGGACACTCTGACGGCTTGTAATGGACCTATTTTCACCACCCCCACCACTTTTGACTGCCTTCTCCTTATTAACATCACTTCTACTGCCTCTAATAGACCTATTATCATCCAGACTCTTTTTGCTGGTAGAATTTTGAGATATTCTGCTTTGAGATGATTTCACACTTGCCCTGCTAGTGATAGACTTTGTGTCTGGCTGGATAACTTTCTTCTTCTTTTTAACTTCTATCTTGATATTTTGATTTTCATCATCACTTTCACCCTCACTCTCTTCAGAATCATCGTCTTCTTCACCAGAACTCTTTTCATCACCGTCATTCGCATCACTCTCCTCCTCCCCCTCATCATCATCATCTTCATAATCATCTTGGGAGTATCCTGCATCATCATCATCATCATCATCATCATCATTTGCATCTTCCTCATCATTTTTGGGTTGGATTTTATCTTGATCTCCATCCACGATTTGACCATCATGAATAGGTTCCACTGCTAACGATGGCAAAAAGAAAATTGGGAATTTTAGAAAAGCAGATAGATAGAGTAAGTCAATATATCAAAGAAAAAGATATTCATATTTGATAAATGATGTAATTGTGAACAAATCCATCATCCTGAAATTTAAAAAAAAATATCAAGACACTACTGTTGTTAGATTTAATTCGTGAACGCGTGTCTGTAGCAAATACGCAGTCTGATGCGAGCATACATTTTCAATGTTTTGTTCGCATGTACGCTCAAGACTTTGAGGATGCACTCACAAATTAAATCTAACAACTATAAAAAGCTAAATTGAGCTCACATTGTCAAAGGTTTAAGTATTCAATGTAAGTTTAGAGAGCCTTACCGTTAGTGTAACATGAGCTCAACTTTTCAGCTTTTCAGCACTTTTTCCAATAGGTAAGCTCAAGTGATTGATAAACCTCTTGTCATTCCCACCCACTCTTATGCAATTTAGCTCAGGTAAAATCAATGAAAAGAACACACAGCAACAGTGAGGTTGGTCTCTTTCAGCTGTCAGAACCACTCACTCAGATAACTTGCACTGCCAGTTTATTTGTCTCAAAATCAGGATCCTAACCCACCATAAATTTAGGTAAACTGGACTGTGGCCAAGACTTGGCTGAGAATATTTAATGAAATTAAAAAAACAAAACAGTTGGAGCTTTTTCACTTACCAGCTTCACCTTCAGCAGCTTGTTCCTCTGTTTTGGCAGCTTCACCTGTGAACATATAAAGATTATTGATAGATGTAGTATCGTTTTTAACCCTAACCAACCTAGACCATACAATGACAATACAATCAAATTTCCAAGCATACATCATTGTATACTGAGCTGCATAGTGTAGTATTACAAGCACAGTCTTTGCAGGTTCAAGTTCAAGTTCATGCATGACTCACACATAAACCTTGTGTCCGTAGTTGTATGGGTTAGGGTTAATATCCTACGAGTCATATAACACACTATTTGCAACCATTATGATGCCATTCTAGTGCCTTCTTTGATGTCCACTTCAATAAAAAGTGTCACCATCAATGTAGTCTAAATATGATGACATTATGAATCAAATTATTGAATCATGCCAATCGTGACGATAATATAAAGTATTTCATATACTTATTTGGGCTACAACTATGCAATGCCACCAGTGCTGAATGTCTCATTTATCTGGCATTGAATAGAAATATATTTCTAGAACATGTAGAAGCAAATTGACAACTCAATTTTAAGCCCAAATTGTATATTTGTTTGCGTAAGTTGTCAAAGAATATGTTTAAAGATTTATTTGAACGTCTTTATCTAAATAAAGACTCCAAAAAAAGTATCGCCTCACCTCGAACAGATGGCTCCAGTGCCGATACTGATTACGCAAACATAATTTGAAGATTGTGTGCACAAGCGCTGGAGTTTCAGCTTCAATGTTTCTCAGCAATTGTCAGAAATACGGTGTCAAAAGAAAGCTGAAACCCCAGCACTTGTGCACACAATCTTCAAATTACGTTTGCGTATTCCGTATTGGCGCAGGAGCCATTTGTTCGAGGTGAGGCGATACTTTTTTTGGAGTCTTTATATGGCTTAGTAATACATTTATGTTTTTACTTTTTTAAACATGTGCAATAACAATTCAAACTATTTCCTAGACTATATTTTCAAAATTAAATCAAAACATGAATAAAATCTACCTTCTGCTGGTGCAGCCTCGCCCTCTTGTGTCTGTTCCTCACCCTCTTCACCAGTAACTGTGAATAAAAAATAAAAAACTAATTAATATTGCTGAGCAATTACAGCAGTTTAAGGCCTTGTATCCATAGACTGTTCGCTCTGTGGCGTGTGCCATTGTTCTGTGTTCCATTGTCTCAATTTGTCAATGGCCACACACAGGGAACGTCCACCATAAATAAGGCCACTAAGCAAAACAAAGATTCATTGACTGTGTGGCATGTGACAATTGGGGACAATGAAACACAGAACAAGTGCATACGCCACAGGGGAACTGCCTATGGATACAAGGCCTAAGAAAGTAAATCTTCTTGTGATTTAGAATAGAAAATTTAAGTTTTCAAATTAAAGTGGACATAAAAAAATCATCTGCTGGTTACCCAGAGAAAGTAAACATAAAACGAACATTTCTACTACAATATAAATATCGAAGCAAAGTGCAAAGCCCTACTGCATATTCACCAAATAATTCTTGTGTTGCTTGGCATGGCACTAAACAATTTTGCTATTGCTTTCATATAGTTATGCCTATGGCTTTCAGTCAGCTTAGTTTGAAGATATCAATTAATTGAGGTGCTACAAATAACCAAGATATTAGAAAGAAACTTAATCCTGAAATTAAATTCAAAATAAATAAAATCAAAAATAATCAAATAACAGAATAAGTAGAACTGAATATTAAATTCAAAATTCATAATTAGTATTCATTTGAAATTGGAAACATATAAGAAATATAATAATTATCATCAGATAATAATCAAATCCATACTTGACTTTGAAAGTAAACTGAGACAAAATCAATGCTTAAAAACGTATTGTTTCTTTCAAGTTGATGCCCATGATATACTATTGTTTGTGGCATTAATTCGTGAAAACGTACTCATAGTCGTGTGCGTAGACATGGACCATTTTACTTGGAAAATGAACGCTCGTGTAGGACAAGACTGCATGATCGCTGCGTTTGACGCGTTCACAAATTAAATCCACAAACAATAGCAAGACACAACTTGATGCTAACAGAGACGCTAAAGTTTGAATGGTTTTAACCTGTAGCATCTAGTTAGCATCCCAAAGGCGTCTAAAATCAAACCGCATGCTAGCTGCGTCTTGCTAGCATATCATGGGTTTCAGAGATGTTTAGCCAATGCCTGTTAATAAATTTATGTCATGCATAATTGATTTTTTCATACAGAAAAATAAAAAATTTTAACTAAATGAATTCATGAAATATTTTATAATCTGCTGATTTTGAAATGCAAGTAACAATAAAACATCTTCACAAATCAATTTGATTGTAACAGTATTACTAATCCAGAATTCAATATGCACTTATCGAGTTCAATTCTCTAGTTTACGCTTTTGTTAACAAATTGTTGGTTCCAAACAATAAAAAAAGCAGGCTTTTAGTTGGAGTTTTAGTTAACAAATTCTACTTAACTGATTTGTTAGGGGAACAATTGACAAATTAGCATTTAAATGCAACTTCGTATTATTACAAAAATTAGTCACCATTGACAAGATATAATCTATGGTAATCCGTCATAATTATTTGTCAAAAATAATAATAGTATGCCAAGGTGTCAAGCTGCATTGTATGCTTGGATACTCATGATGGGATTTCAATCATCAACTCGCTATTTCAGTATTAATGTAATCACAAAGACTTGTTGCACAAAGTATTTTGCACCTCAGAAAGAACTATAAACACCCATTCAAATAACATTTCACGTGGTTGATATTTTCAACCAATTTACAAATTTGTTAATGACTAGACACTTTTCTTTGTGTGAATAAAATGTGCTGTAAAATTGCACTTCTGTGAACATTTTCTCTCGTAAAATGATAGCGTTTCTATTGTTCACCTTTAACGAATTATAAAAACTGAATTTCACGGTAGGTAGCATCACAAATTGTAAATCGTTTGTAATGGGTTTACAAAATTGTCAGTTCGCTACGTGCAAATCTTTTGTAAATATGAATAGACTTCACAGTAGGATTACATGGACTGGTAGACACAATGAAAAGGAATTACAATTTACACATATGCTAATTTAACAAAAATTAGAAATAATTTTGTTTACTGTCGTAAACTCGATATTTGAACTCGATAACTGTATACAATCAACTGTAACGTTGATTAGCAATATCCACTTGGAATGATCATTTCATTTCATATTAGGAGCTTTTCTTTTCATGCATATAATAAATATTAATTTGATTACAACAATAATTGTGAAAAAATGGAGAACAGATTGATTCTACAAATAGTTGAAGCTACAGGTAGCCAACAAAATTTACCTGTGTGTGATGAACCTGTCCGTTGAAAGAGAAGATTCGAGACAAAAAAAAATTCGTTTTTTTAAGCCTAAACGAAAGTAGAGCTTCATTGAAGTTCACACTAACTAGGATTTACTTCCATGTTTAAACATTCAAACAAGCTTTCAAAACATTACATTACAAGGTTTTTTTTTAAAAGTTAACACATTTTTTATATTACCAACAAATATTTGCACATGATTTTCTGCAAAATTCAAAGAATTTCAAGTTGCTAGAAAAGCCTAACAAGCTAGCAGTACAGCTTAATTAGTATATTTTGTGCACTTAACTAGAATCTATGCAATATAGAAAGAGCTTTTTGTATTTTTTTTTGCCCTGAATTTTATATTCAGTTTGAGAGCACTAAGGAAGATTAGGATCTAAACCCATGTTGAGCATCTAGAGTTGAGCGTATGTTAAGTCCATAGTGAATCAGCATTAATAGGTATTATGTACAAGGGAATAATCAATCAAGACTGTTGCATTCACAGGTTTAAGATTTTAAATTAAAAAGTTCAGATGAGGTATGATATTCAAAGAATTGGAAAAGGTATTAGAAAATGGCTGGGGGGTTCTAGGAATCAATTATAAATGTTTCGATGTTGGCATAGAATAGCCCAGAGGGTCAAAGATAAGGGAAAATTACATGACAAACTTCAAGTGTTTAATGTTGCTATATAATTAGAATGATGGATTTTGGGTTTGTTTCTACAAATTTACACAAAATAACATAGGCTCTAGCATGATTTTGGAAATGTGTTAGATTAAAGGTAGAGGCACCTTGGTAACTTTTATGTTAAGATATGGTTAGTTTTAGTAGTTTTGGAGAGGACCTTATACTTTTTCCAGCAAGATTCTACAGGATGAGCACACCTAATTTCTAATTTGAAAGCATCAAAAGATTGCCTACATATGTTCAGGATGCCCGTTTTGGAAGGAATGCATAGAAGCCCAATGTCTTTCCTATACGACCTACCGTTTTCATCTGTTTTTCTATCTGGCAATGCACTGTCTTCATCTAAGTATTATAACAATATTTAGGATTTACGTTATGTATTTCATTCAAATTAACATCGTAAGGGGTATCAGTTTGATTCTTATAAGTTGCAATCCATTATAGTGAACTCTCATTAAAAAGTACTCCATGGTACAAAAATTCAAAGTTTTGAAAATATATATCTATAAAAATCAAATAATCTTACAAACGGGGTTTTTAAACACATTACATATTCACAGGAATTCCTCAAAATCAATATATATGCATATATTACACTTGTAAAATTCAAAGTGTTAGATAATGAAGTTGTCACTGAATGTTAAATATGCCTTGAGGATTTAAGATTATATTTCAAGATGCAACTCTTTGCTTACATAAAGAAAACGCATGTGCCAAATTTCCTGCATTCAAGAACTTTTATTTTTTTTTGACCAATTTTCAGCATTTAACTTTTGTGTTATGGAAAATCACTAGAGAACCTTTAGCTTTATGGAGTAAAATCAAATCTTCGAAAATTTAGTTTCCAATTTCACATAAAAGATTACCAATAAAGAGGTCTTGGTTTCAAAATTCAATTATGTCAGTAAAACCATTTTGAGCAATTTTGTATTTCAGACCTCCCTATACTTTGTTATGTAATTTATGTATGGTTACCACAAAACAAAACATACTGCAGCTATAAAATTTTAAATGGATTTTTAGAAAAATATGAGTACCATTTTGGTGCCAAATTCTGAAAAAGTTTGAAAAACAAATGAAGCAATTGGACCATGGGTATTGTCATTTTTTGATCGAATAGTATTTAAACTGGAAAATGTCATAACAGAAATCATTTCAATAATGCAAAGGACCAAGGATGGATCCTTGTAGTACTCACCAACTAATTTGCCATCATCCTTGATTTCTACTTCAGGGAATATAGCAGCAATTTTCTCTTTAGCAGATTCTGGATTAGAACTACCATGGATAGCATTTTGTAGAACATCTTTGCCTAATAACGCCCTTAATGATTCTGGTGCTTGTTCTTTAGCAAGCTCGGGGTCCGTGGGACCCATTATTGTCCTCCAACTATCTACAGCATCTTCTCTTGAAAGCACCATCACCATGGAAGGACCACTGAAATAAATAGATGATGTCAGGATTTGTTTTAAATAATTGATTATGAACAGTAGTATGATAGCAACTGCACATGATCATGTGAGAATAATAATGCATTCATAGTCCAGCGATTTTATCATTACAACTACAACAACTCACCGCATCTCCTTATACAGGAGCCTATCATTGTTGATATTTAATGAACCAACAGTTGATATTTGGATTAGCGCATCACATAAGGCACAGTAAGTGGTAAGTCTGTGCACTGTTCATCATGTGTCATGAACTTTTAGTAAGTGCAATTACAAGCCTTGTGCTTGGGAACAGTTGAAAATGGGAAAGGAACAAGATTAGAAAACCAGTATTTTGCTTCAGATTTTTACAAATGTTCTAGATATATCTTATGAAGATGGATTTTTGTCAAATTGAAAACATTTTGAATTAAATTTTATTCCCTATACTATAGGGAATGAAATTAGATTCTAAATATTTTCAATTTAACACATAACCTTTCAGAAAGATTGTCATTGTTGAAAGTTATTCAAACACGCTACACAGTTGTTCATCAAAAATTAACTTCTCTGCATCAGTAATACTTTTATCACGCTCAGGCGCTTAATAAAGCCAGCCTTCCGCAATAAAAATATGCAGATGCATGGATGCATCATTTGCTGATTTGAGATGAACATCTCTAATATTCTCTATAAAGCGTTCAAATTCCTAGTTGAAACACAATCTTTACACAGGTTGTTAACAGTGCACATTAAAATATAAAGACTGCATATCGATAGACGTCAAGCAATGTTGCAGTGATGAAATTGCTGGACTCTACATACACAATTAGTCATTAGACACTAAATACACTATTTGCCATTAAGATTAATAGTTTCAGGTTGTGCTAAGTTCAAAGTTGATGATGTAAATCTTTAAGACAGTACATTAGTTTTTAAAACAAAAGCCTTGAGTTAAAGCAACCTATACATGTTCGGGCTAGTTGGAAAATTTAATGGCTCTTACAAAGATAAATCTGGCTCTGCATGGCATTGCTTTGTGAGATATAATTAGAACATGGTTTCAGATTTCTCAGCAGCTGAAGGCAGTGGCAACTAACTGAAATCAGCAGGATCTGTCCCCGGGGGGGGGGGGGGGGTACTTAGTACAAAAGTGATTACGGGATGTGCCGCAAACTTGGGTAGCAAAATCAGGCTGTCTGGTATTCCAATGGGTCCTTTTTCTTTGCAAAATGTGGTATTTTGATGGGTTTTTTTTCCAAAATTTTCTAAAATTTGCGCCAAAATGGCGCAAATTTTGGAAATTTCAAACAAAAATCAACAAATTTGCACCAAATTAGAGTAAATTTTCGGAGAAAATTTCGATTTTTGCATAACTTTAGACTCAAAATTTGGGGGATTTGGTATATGGATGGGTCCCTTTTTCTTGAAAATTGGTATATGCATGGGTGGTACTTCAAATTTCCCAGCGGCACACCCCTACCAAAACCAAACTTGAGTACCCCCCCCCCCCCCGGGGATCTGTCACAAAAAATGAATATCAATTTTAACCTGAATGGCTAGCATGAAACCAGAAGCATATGCCTAAATGAAATGTCTTAATGAAAGATGAGATTGGATAAGTCTTTCTGTTCCCTTGGCTTAGGGGAAGCAAATAAGAAAAATGTTAAGCTGGGTGTGACCTTTATAATATTCTGTAAGGTTTTTTAAAATAAAAAAGTCCTGAATACGGTACAAAGTATGTAGCTGCCCGTTACCTCAACTACATGGAGCAATCCCCTTACCTGCTCATGTAATCTAACAGATTGTCATAGAATTCTTTGCCTTCGTGTTCCTTGTAGAGTTGACTTGCGAGTTCCTTAGGCATTTCATATTCTTTCTGTATTGCTATATTAAAACCTGCTTCTTTTATTCTTTCAATGATTACATCTGTTGGAAAGGAAAGAAAACAAAATTATACAACTGTTCACTACAAACAGACTATACCCTATTGTTGTTGGATTTGACTCATGTGTGTCTATTGTAAAAACACAGCGGTCTCCTGATGCAGGCATACATTTTTAAAGGGGTTATGTTTTGATTCATGACTCTTGAGAACACGTTTACAACTTAAATCCAGCAACAATAGATTGCAAAAATAATGGGAATCTTAGTATAAAATCTAGGAATGGTACGTTTAAGCTTTGTTAACCTATTTTTTGCATTCTCTGTCTATAGTATTCTGTAATATATTGTCATCCCTCCTTTGAAACCCTCACTGACCATTCCCTAATTGACCCCATTTCACTTCACATACCTCTGTGTTCTTCTACAGCGTCCGGCTTGATGACGGCTAATGTGTGTTGTACTGGGAAGAAATAATTCAATTCTTTCTCTGCGTTTTCTTGGGTGTCACTGCCATGTAATGCATTGATTGAGCCTCCCGTACTGTATAACGCTCTTAAACTAAATTAATAAAAAAAAACCAGATTAGTTTATAGACCATAAGTGTATTTCACAAAGGTGATCGGAAGTGCCATTAGTAAGTTTAAAACAATCATACCTACAAACCATCATAAAGTCCATTTCACAAAGAGTTATGAAAGTAATCAGAGTTATGGACATGGATACGAACAATCGAAATATGGATTGTCGAATGAAGCTGATTTCAACGGTGTATTTAAAGAGTTACAAACATTTGAATACGGTATTTAGAAATGCTCAAAAGTACTGAATTCTATTGTAAAACACTTGCTTTCTTTAAGAGTTCTTGCATCAGTGATGGTATTGTTGGGGGTGGGTGGGTGGGAGGGTTGATAGGGGTAAAATCCCCTTGCCCCCCCCCCCAATAGATTGAATAGCACGTAGGACGCGCAGTCACACGGACGCTGTAGTTCATTACATCCCCCAGAAAAGAAATCAGAAGCATTTTGGTGCAAATGTCTCTCAATTACCCCTTTTAATTGATAATTTTGACATAAAATGTACACCTTTTTGGTGCAAACCTTACTTAAAAGTCTGCTTGCAATCACTGTGATATTTACCTATCTGGTGCTTCTGTTTTTGCTGATTCTATCTCTTTGGGTCCTAACATATTCCTCCATCCTTGTACAGCTTCCTCTTTGGCAAGACCTAATGCTAATACTGGACCCCTGTAAACACAAATAAAGGAGGAAATTAATACAAAATCTATATACAATATTTAGGTTGTGCTTGAGGGAATAAAACAATATGAATGCAATCCATATACAGAATATTCTACAGTACTATACTTGTATCTCAAATTTGTTTAACCAAAAAGAATTTTGTTGTTTGGGTGGCATTTAAGTCTTTTGTAATCAAGAGAGAAAGGAGTAGCCAAATGCTCCAGACTATATAGAAAGATTGAATTTGCCGAGTGGCACTTTTGTTCTTGAGTTATATTCAGGGATGAGAATTAAATTCCATGAAAAAACAGGAACATTTTGAAAAAAAAAAAGGAAAACAGGCTAAAAATACATGAAACCATAGAAATTTGGCCAAAAACAACAACACAGGAATTCCTGTCCAAACAGGAAAATTCTCATGCCTTTATATCAATTCTTACTATGCTTCTCTTGGCCCTGATAACAAGTAGGCACCATTGCTATTCAATCTGGGTAAAAGTGTTTGTGATCCAATAGGTAGGAGCGGACATCCGGGCGTTTTGTTCACATCCATGACATTTGCCCAACTTAGCGTGTTGAAAACATTTGCTGACTTCCCCCCAACTCAATGGAGATAATGCCGGCTCGCGGAAACTTTGATTGATTTTAGCAAATTTTCAAAATATTTTGATCTCAAAATCATATGAGATGTGTGGTATTCAAACCACAACAAAATATCAATCAGCTGATCATTTCACATATTTGCTTCTTGAAAGAAAATGAAGGGATGCCTGGCTGAAGTATTGATTGTTTTCACCACGCACGAAGTCCAACGCGAGTTATTTTTAGATCATTGTGCTGCGTATGACGTAGGTCCGCTTGTCCCTAATCCAGTACTATTACCATGGTGGTGGCATCTGGTCCAATTCAGGCCTTCATTTTTAAGGCGAGCTAGAGTGATTGCTCGCCTATGCTCGCCTAAACAGTCTCTTAGGAGAGCAATATTTAGCTCACCTCAAACTGCTAAAACCAACTAATATCTAATGGTGTGACCTCAAATCACTCTCCTGACAACTCTCCTTGAACCTTTTAGGAGAGTAATTTATGGCTCTTCAGCATTTTTCAAAAATGAAGCCCTGCAATTGCTTCAATAGTTGGGCATTTCAACTGGTGTATACAGGCCATTTCCCTTTTTTAACCTTGCGATTTTGACCCATAATGTCTCGTACAGTGTAAACAAAAACACAGGATGCAGAATGCATTTAAACACAATATGGCCCAGCACTCTGCATACTTGTTTACATGATCATAGTTATCGTGGCATTGACTTTCTCTTCACTTACGCTGTCATTTCTCTAATCAGGTCCTCAAAGTGTGGTGTACCCTCTTGCTCTTTGTAGAATTCCTTGGCTTGGTCCTCTGTTAATTGCACTTCTTTTTGTAAGGCCACTTCAAAGCCTGCTTCTTGGACTTTAGCAAGGATATCATCTGGATAAAGGAGAGGAAGATCAATTGATGATGATAATAATAGTATAGAAATATATACAGACTTGAAAACCTCTGGTTTAAACTATGAACTTGAAGTGACTTGCCACTGAAGGGTCTGAAAAAGTCAGTATTTGCTTTATATACTGTATTATTAAATTTTAGATTATAATAATAATTGTTTTTACTTGTCTAATGCCTAATTTAGTAATTAATCTATCAAAAATGCACACAAAAACCAATTCCAACCACAAGTACAAGTGATGAATATGTGTAATATCTTACACAGGAAATTTCGTATGTGAAATTTGCTTTGCATTTACGGTAAATGATGCAGCTTTAAATAGTCTTTTTATAATCCATAAATAGTCTTTCAGAACCTGTAAATTTTATTTTTCAAAAGAACTATTTACGACTTATCTCAAGGTGGTTAAAATATTTTAGATGTTTTATGGTTTAAAATCAATCACCTCTCTTGAATTTTTTAATGCAGTAAATAATAAATAACAACAATCAGCATTAATAATGCACCCTTTGCTAAGGTTACAAAGAGCTGATCATTGAAAGTATAAGGTAACAAATAATTTTTTAGAAGATCAGTTTCATCATGCTATAAATTAAGATTGTAAATTCCCTTTTTCAGAATACCTTTGTGTTCCTTGAGGGCATCAGGCCTAATCAATGCCAGCGTCTTCTGTATCTTTGGCGGAGGACCTGTCCCTGGTACTATAGGAGCCACAAACTCTGGGAAGAAGAATGATAACTCTCTGAAAAAAAGAAAAACAAGGATGAATATAATGTAACATCTATCTAGAGAAAGTAACCTCATTTCTGCTAAATCTACTCCCAGGGCTAGGGGGAATGGCGGGAGGGGCACGAAACTTTGAGGTACGCGCCATGTGCTACCAAAAAGACCCCCGCTTTGTTTTTGCTTGCTCTCACCGAAAGACCCCCTATTTTTACCAACAGTCACTCAATGACCCCCTATTTTTTAAACTTCCTTGTCACTAAAACAACCGTTGTCACTCAAAGACCCACCGTTTTCTTAATTTGATGCAATTTTTCAAACATTTGTCGAAATTCATCAAAATATTTGCAGAAAAAATGTCACAAATTTTTGGCCATTTTGACTCAGAAAAATCCTACTTTGTGGTGAATTTTGCCCAAAGACCCCAATTTTTTTTGGACTTTGTCAATGAAAGACCCCCTTTTTTGACCCAATTTGTCACCAAAAGAGCCCTACTTAATATGTGAGTCCCCCTACTTACTACCAGTTTTTGATACAGAAGAATGGAAACCCTGGGAATACAGGGAGAAAAAAGATTTAATTTGAAATCAGTACTGAGACTTGGGAAAAGTATTAATGAATGATTTAAATAACTTTGCTGGTATTTCAATATGGGCATAGAACATCTATTCATAATTAGATTCCCAAAATCTTTACTTTTGGTGAACGTAAGGCTGTAACATTTATTACAGATCAGAAAGTCTTTGTGTGCATAATGTGCTTGTATAGGTGAATATCGAAAGGTACTTTTAAGGTCGGCATAGTACATTGCATGATACAGGCCATTGAAGCTGAGTATAGTTAAATATCACGTCCAAGGTCGAATTTTTAATTTCATCATAAACATTACCTATGAAGTGTATTCTATCCTATTTATCAGATTCCAACATCCAAAAGACAAGAAAAATGTGTTAAAAACCAAGATAAAAATGCCCTCTGCATTCAAGTTTACTTTAGAAGTACAAAAACTTTCAACTTGATTTTCTAAGAACTTTATTTTTCCGAATCAGCCCGATGCCTTTTACCAATTTGGATGTACGAGGGGGTATCAAAAAGTTTTAAACTTTACCTAGAAGGGCAAGCTATATCAATGAACTTTTGTCAGAATAGTCACTCGTTTTTATATAAATTATGGTGCAGAAATTGGCTCATAAGTAGTTTTACTTTCTTTACAGGTGTCAATTGATGTCATCTACCTACCCGCTTAAAACATACGCTGCATGGAGGAAATTGAGACATGTCGCGTAATAAAGTTAATGTATTTAAAAGGTTACAGGGCCCAGTAAATCTTATTGGTACCACCAACGTGTAGTTGTTTGATACCATAGTAAAAAACATGGTTTCCTCTATCCAGGCTGCCTCTATCCATTGATACCAAAATTATGGAGATTGGTTCATGAATGACGTCACAGTGGTGTAATAAAACATGGCCTACCTGAAAATGTTGATTTTCATTGAAATATAAAATCAGATTTTTTCAATAGAGAGGACCCCTACAATAAGGGTCTGTAGACAGTCAGTTAACAGTGGGAGAAATGTGTTACTTTCCACATTAACTATGCAAAGATGCCTAACTATCTCATAATAAAATTTTGCTCCTGTCGCCATTCCTTCTGGGTAAAGTTTAAAACTTTTTGATACCCCCTCGTAAGAACTTTATTTTTCCGAATCAGCCTGGTGCCTTTTACCAATTTGGATGTAACTTCGCAACCAAACATCTAATAACCAAAAGCAAGGTGTCATTTTAAAGCTTAAAATCTCAGCTTTCAGATGAGTACCAAAACATCAATTTTAATTTTGGGACATTTTGGGACCCTTAAGGTACCTTTTGATATGGCGGGTCACATATATGTATATAAACATTTGGTGTTTATACCCATTACAAAACTCAAGCCTCTCATAATTTTTTGTTACTCTTATATTTATTTTTTATATAAACCTGCATTAAAGTTTAATAGAAATAGCTTTAGTTTCCAAAATTTTACAAACAGCTGTGACTTGCTACTTACCTTGCTGCCCTCTCTGATGAGTCTGCACCGTGCATAGCATTCATGGTCTGGTCTGTTCCATATTGGGCTCGTAAACTATCAAGAAATTAATACAAGGTAATGTTAAAAAGACCTGAAAACATGCACATGAAAGGCTGGTGTGATAATCACACCTGAGAATGATATGAGGCAGTGGCGTAGCCAGACCTTTCTCCAAGGGTGGGTAAACCACCCAAAATTTCTCCAATGCGACTTTACAGGGGTTCCAAGAGGCTGACTCTGCCGAGTTTCTCAATAAAAACCCCAAATATTGTGCTTTATGATGTTTTCAACCTAATGTTTAGCGATTTTCAGCACTAATTGTCGTAATTTTATGGGGATTTTTCTCCCAGGTCTTCAAAATTTCTCCAAAAATTTCCAAGGTTGCCCACCTTGCCCACTCCTGGCTACGCCACTGTATGAGGGTTGCTCTGGCAAAATGAGGGGAAAGTCGCAAATTTCAAAATTGAGTTTATGACATATTCTAATTCTCTATAATTTCAGCTTTTGAATGATGTATAATATGTCACACTTTCTTTCTTCATTTAAAACTCGAAATCCAAAGCAGTCCACTGAATACATTACGGTAAAAATGAGCTGCAAATTGATTTCAAAGATACTGATTACTACAGTGTTTAATAGCAACATGCAATCAATTATCCGTGAATAATTGCACTTCCCGGCAAAGTTGACCTTCAAAACTTTAGGTATAGGTAAACATTTATGCATGAAGGCGTTTTATGTCAAAAAATGAAATTTGACCTTTTCACCCTATTTTAACTTTAGATGCCATTTATTCAAAATGTAGATTTGCGACTTTCCTCTCATTTTGTCAGAGCAGCCCACATATTTTAATTTGTTGATTTTTTGAATGTATACTTTTCAGTGTTTGTGAGTGGTCTCAACAGGACCATACAAACGAAGATTTTTATCACCATAGATAAAGAAAGCTCTTAGCCTCTTGCTTAACAACATCTATAAAAAAAGACAAATGAGCAGTATTAAGCATTTACATCTGTGAACAAGCCCTTACTTATCTGGAAAAATTTCCTTAGCAACACCTATATCTTTAGGCCCAATGAGTGCTCTGACTTCATGTGTGAACAAGCCCTTACCTATCAGGTACCTCCTCCTTAGCAACATCTATATCTTTGGGTCCAATGAATGCTCTGACTTCATGTTTGAACAAGCCCTTACCTATCAGGTGCCTCTTCCTTAGCAACATCTATATATTTGGGTCCAATGAGTGCTCTTACTTCATGTGTGAACAAGCCCTTACCTATCTGGTGCCTCTTCCTTAGCAACATCTATATCTTT
>JXSR01S001881.1:809-15627 GCA_000969725.1 Ophiothrix spiculata
GAAAAGTTAAAACAGATAAAGCCAGACAGGAGGATTGAGGGAAATCTGAAAGATAGTTTCAATATCTCCGCAGGCATATAAATACAGATAATTATTACAGTACAAATATGATATGAGCACACAATATATTACATCATTATAAGTACAAAAATAAAACCTGAAGACAATCGGGGTAAAGATAGAGGGGATAAAAAAAATCTGAGAAAAAGATGGCAGGGAGCCCAAATGGGTTAAATTAATTGCACCAAATAATGTGTTGGCTTAAAAGCCTGAATTGAAGTCAATTGCACTTAGAGGAAAATAAAAATAAATAGGACCAGCCTACGACACAGACAAATCTTGGTTAAATTTTGAATAAAAAATTGAGTAAGAACATGTTATTGCACGACGACTGATAGATTTTATGAGTTTTTTGAAGGCCAGCTTCTTAGGTTTGTTTGTAATGAAAGAAAACATTGATTGGAGGGAGCACTTGTTTGAATCAGAAATAAGGCCTCTACTACCAACTTCAAAACAAATGAGCTTGGTGTCATAACCCTGGTCCTGCAAATCATGAACAAGGCCTGCATACTTGTTCTGTTTATGATCGTGGGCTCTGTGAATATTTGGTTCAAAGGGAATGGTTAATTCAAAAATGATGATCGATTTAGAGCTCTCACTTATCAGGACAAGATCAGGCCTCTGTTGTGTTGGCAAGATGTCAGGGGGAATTGTGGTGCCAGCTATTTTGTTTGCACCTGAAAGGTCACAATAAAAATTCCATGACTCATCAGTAATATCTCTGAAAGTGTCCAAGATTATACGGAGAACAGAGTTATGACGCCAAGTATAACGTCCCTGATCAAGCATTGTTTTGCAATTATTCAGAGTATGCTGGCGGGTTTCTTTATTTCCACAGAGGGAACATTTAGTATTTGTTCTTTTTCCCCAGCGACTGAGATTGTTTTTTATTGGGAGGGTATCAAGAAATGCATTAAGAATGAATTTCATAATGCCTTTTGGGAGGTCGTAAATAAACGATTTCCAGAGGTGATCAGCTTTTTCAAGGATAGAAATTCGCAACATGTCCCCCTGGACAACAAGGTTTTTTAGATGGTTGAGCCACTTTTCATTAATCTCATCTTTGATGGATTTGGTCAAAAGGGTTTTCATTTTCTTATAGGGCTAAATGTTTTCAGACTGTCAATTTTATTTTGACAGTAGATGTTGATAGAAAACTTCCTCGACCAGTTTCCCTCTCTTGAAATTCGTGAATCCAGGGCATTGTTAACCTTGAGGTCACCTTTGGATCTTGAAGATAAGTGAGCACCCATGTGGCTTTCAATATACAGTTGGTAGATGGATAATCAAGTAGATGGGGAATATGAATGACCTCGGTGGCAGCTGATCTTGCCAGTCCACACTGTGTTTAGGATATGCATATTAAATAAAATTGGGATAAATGATTAGTTAGATTTTCCAAATGACATTTAAAGTCAAACAAAATATTATTATAAGATGAGCAAAGGTGTAATCATGCTTGCATAATTTAAGATAAAGGACTACATTGCCAAATAGGAAAAAAAAAACACTTTTCAAAACTCATTAGAAATGAAATATTTCTAGAGGCCCATTTAGGTGAATAAGAAATATCATTAACACAATGTTTAAAGCTGTAATTTATTATCCTTAGAATGCAACTTACCATATCTGCACATCTTTTCTATCTAGTTACAGGGATGAGCATATTAGTCTGTCAGAAAAAAGAAAAAGTGCAAAATGGAGTCTGCACAATTGTTCTTGACTGATTCTTAGTGCAGACAGTTTTGCAAGAAGAATAGTTTGAGACCATTTTGGACTCCCACAATTCTGTGACCTCTGATATGACCTTTCACATTTTTGGCTATAACTCCAGAACCATATTTCAGACATAGGTAAAAGTATACTTTTTCTGCTTCCTTGTGATGAGAGGAACATGTTGGTGTGGTTTTAAACAAAATTTGACCAATTTTGAAATATCACCCCTTGTTTTGGTAGCCATTTTGTTTTATCTGGGTGATTCCAAAGTAACGTTTGTGACCGAAAAATTGGAAAATTTCACTTTTAAATTGCCACAGAACCTAGCATAAACATTATGTCAAAGAGTTTGTTGTTGATAATGGTGCTCACTGGTGGGATCAAGACATGTAGGTGTTTAAAGATTAAATCAATTATCAAAAGACTGAGTAAAGTTCATGTAACGTTTGGTAACGTTTGTGACCTCGCACGGAAATGGTTTTTTGCTCCAAATGACTTCAAAGTAAAAATTCTCTGACAAGTTAGCGAATTTTCTATTGCGCTTTTCACAGATGATTGGTAACATATTTACAAATAGTTCATAAAAGTGGTAGGAAATTCTATCTTCAGGATTCCTTTTAATGCAATGTTTTGTTTGGTAACGTCTGGTAACATTTGTGACATTTTGGTGTACCTTTTTGGTAACGTTTGTGACATTTTTGAATGAAAACATGTGCTCATTCATGCACGGGTAGAACAAATTCAAAATTTCTGATTAGAAAATACTTTTCATGTACCGAGTAACAAACGTATGACTGAAAAAACTGCTCATATGGTCGAATAAGAAAGCTGATTTTTTGCCTGAAATCAAAAAAGGTTTAGTTTTCACTGGAATGAGCCATCTTGGATTTCTCAAAATGCTCAATGGTGCAGATTTTGCATCATTCAGTTCTGGAATCTATGGGTCTCAAAGACTAAGAATCGGTCAAGAACAATTGTGCAGACTCCATTTTGCAGTCAAGCCCAAAATCACGGTTTTTCCCACAGACTATATTGAAAATTTCATTTGATTCTGATCATTCATTTTCAAGTTATATAGAAGCCTCCCTAATTTTCAAAACACCCTATCTTGGCTATTGTATTGTAGATGAAGTACAACCATACAGATATCAGTCAAAGATACTCATTAACAAATTAGCACAAAGCAAAAAAAGAAAGACCATAAAAGTTCCAAATTTAAGATGTCATGTAACATATTATATTGAATACACTATTATGTAATATATAAGTAACATAATTGCAAACTGTAAAATAAAGATGGAAAGTAACAAGAAATGCTATACTAGTGTTAGAAAGAGAAAATAATTCAACCCTACAGCCTCTCAGCACTAATGACTGTCTGCGAGATGACAACTTAAGTGCTACAAAGCACTATTGATATCACTTCCCCCTCAATCAACCTGCTTAAAGATTTACATTGAATGTTGATATTGCGACAAATAATCCAAAATTGTGATATAGTGCACATTATGTTTTGCTTTTAGACATGAGCCTTACTAGTCTAATTTATAGGACATTTGTTTTTTCCTTACTAGTCAGCTGACTGACATTATGCAGCATTGAACTTTATCATACCATTAAGAGAATTAATTACCATATTTGGAAACAAAAAGGCTGTCCGATATTATATTTTATATATTTCATACCATGTATCCAGTGAGCACCTCGAGATGCATTATATCCTGTCACTGGGCATGTCTGAACATTACATTTTTAAAGGCGCTGGAGCACAATTAGGCCACAACTTTGTGCGGCCGGCCGCAACTTGGCCACAGCCTTAATATAATTTTCCAAGATGGCAACCGTACGCTTGATTATACACCTGTAAATAATTTCAAAACATGTAATGAATATTTTACAATAATCTTGAAGTGAACGATCAAACCTATGGAAGCCATTTTGGTAAATTAAAGCTGTGGTTAGGTTGCGGCCAGTCGTGCAAAGTTGTGGCCTAATTGGTCTCCAATGCCTAAGTGTCTGGATATGACCCTTCATGCCCAATAATTCTCCATATCTAACTCTGTCTCACCAAATAACTAATAGTACCAGGTGGGCTGCTGTTTTAACAAGAGAATGACTTCTCCCGAAATATTTACACTTCCCATGACAATGCATAATATAATGAGAGAATTGGAGTAACAGTTGCAAGCAATACCAAGATCCTGACCCATCAATCTTGTCAAAACTTAGCCTTATGATTGACAGGTGAGTGACAAGTTTACGACACAACAGATTAAAGTTTGACACAACCTGAGGTGATTCCTGTGATAGCAGACAGTCTTGACACACCTACCTGGAGAAAGCTTCAAAACAAATACACCTTAAATACAAGCAGTACTATTGATCATAGTTAGTGCACCTCTTTCTTTTCATCAATCATATTACGTTCTTCAAGTTGATGTTATCAATACATTTACTTTCACAATTCTTAACTTTTCGATCCTGAATTGCAATATAGGTGTATATAGCACCTACTAAATTAATTTACACTCAATACGAATTGGAATGTGTGGGCGTTCCCTCGTAAGCTCCTTTGGAAATGCTCAGGATTGAAAGGCTTATTCTTAGCATATGGATTTGTATTATATAATAGCAAACCTCCCTTTAATGTCTAATTTTACTACTATTATACTTAACATGATTCTGCAACTGCAAAGTCAAATTACCACAAATTATTTTTCCTCTAATTTTCTCCAATTTGACTCTCTTGATGCAAATTAAAAACATGACATATCATATGAAAGCTAAGAATACAAAGAATTCAAATATGTAATGAGTTCAAAACTTGAAATTTGTGACTTCCCACTCATTTAGTAAGAGCATGTTTCATGTTATATCCTGCTATGATTTCAAGCAATACTATAAAGTGTTAAAATGAAGCGGCCATGATACCAATGACTTTGGATTTTTTTTTTCTTAATGGATTTGTTTTGGGTAGATATTATACCCTCCAAACGATTTGGTTTAAGTATACTTACTTTTTCTGTTATGACCATTTTATTGAATTAAATTGGGATTCCAAATTTAATTCCATGTGTAATAGATAAGAATGCTTGAAAATTAACACACACATATAGCTAAAAATGTCACCTACACATTGTGAAACAATCATATGAATACGCCAGAATAAGAACATCCCAACTCCAATAGCTCCCTTCTGTTAATTATACTTATAAAATAAAAATGCATACAAATCTCTGAAAATGCTTTCACATCACTAAAATAGTATTTCCATGCATGTCAATATCCTAATCATAGTGTCACATTTGAACCTGTAGTTGACTTTTTTAGACATTGTTAGATAATTATTATAGTACATAGTTGCATTGCTATATTTAAACAGCCATTACAAGAAAACCCCAACTCCATGAGCTCCCCTCTGCAAACATATGCTAGAAAAATGATCTAACAAAGTCTAAAAAATTTAAGTACAAGGTCAAATGTGACACTTTGTTTGGGATAAAGACATGGAAATGCTTTTTAGTGATTTGAAAGCATTTTCAGAGATTTGTATGCATTTATATTTTACAGAACTTAACAGAATGGAACTATTGGAGTTGGGATATTCTTATTCTGGCATATTCAATTGTGCCAGCAGAAAGCAAGTGAGAAATAATAGTTGACATTTCAATATCTTTTCTAGATTTCCGTTAGTGACCTGAACACCACAGTAAGTTTCGGTACACCGGAAACAGTGAAATATCTAATGACATTGAACCTGACATTTTATGTGCAGCTAATGTATGAACAACCATCTGTATACCCAAACTTCATGTTAGTCACAGAACAAATTTGAATTGAAGTGTACCTAACAGTCAAACAAGCAAATTGTTACCAATAAAGTAAACTTGATATTGATAGAGATTACCAAGCCTAATCCCAATATTTGAAAGGATGTCTTGTACCCTCTCAGGTTACGAATATCAACATATTGTGTTTCTCTATAGCCTGACTTTTTCAATTGTGTTTTTGTGTGAAAAATAATGTCTGTCAAAAACTTAAATTTATTTCCTCTTGTGATCTAGTATGGAATTGTAACAAAAATAAAGCTTCATAAGGCCACCAGTTTACATTAAATGAAGTCAATTACTTCGTAAACTGTGTCTTCGGTGATTTTAATAATATTGCTGCAGGGGCTTTTTGTTCCTATTATTATTGTGCTTGTGAATGACCATTATTTTCAATTTGGGTCACCTTTTTTAATCATCCTGTATAATTGTATGTTCATTCTTATGTTTTATAAAATTTTCACTGTATAGCAATACTACGTGGCTATATTATGGCCTTTTCAATTCACTGTACTTGAGCGGGAAGCTGTAAAAGACTGAAATCTGAAAAGGCTGAAAAAGTTGAAAAGACTAGAAAAAGTAGAGTTATGATTGAGGGAGTTACCTACAATATAAGCATGTATTAATTAACCCACCCTGGTGTATTGGGTTCTTAGCCATTTACTTTCGTCGGGAGTTATTGGCTCAACAGCCACTACAGTGTCAGGGGCCGTATTCATAAAGCACACTTAGCTTAAGGGCAACTCTTGCACTTCATTCTTAAGAGTTGCCCTTAACTAAGGGAAACACTTAAGTGCATTAATAGATGAGTAGTGAGACCTTCAAAACATGCTTAGCCCGGACAAAATGTTCCCGTCCAATGTTTTGGCACCAATGGAAAGCTGAAAGGGTGTTCTATCTTGTATTCAAAATCCCCATTAATCCACTTTGGGGGAAAAAAGATACAGCCATTCCAAAAATCATATTTTTCGACTAAAATCGGAAAAATATTAATCTTTCGCATTTTCATCGGATAAGTTAAATGCGCGTTAGCCAAGACAAGTGCGTTTGTTATGTGCGTAGGCCTACCATAACGCGAATATTTTTGCGCGGTTGTTGTGCACTGTGCGTCTACACGTACTGGGCACGCAATAACATAGCGGCTTGGCTCTTCGCGCCATATCCGAAAACCCCCGAGAGAGGTGCCAGTTTTCCGATCATCATTTTGGTGTCAAAATCATCGCTTTTTAATGAAATTTTGAATCATGCGTGCGATTAAACTAAAAAAGAAAACCACTATTGACCAATTCCTACTTGCTAAAAGGTTTATCATGACCATGAGTACACTACAGGATGATTTAGCAAAAACTTTCAATAATTTTATGATTGGAAAATTATATTTCAGACCTGAATAACATGATACACGAAATAAATTGACGTTTTGTACCCATTTTTTCTCTCTCTCTTTATGCATTATAATCTATCATTGCGAAGACATGTTTTTGCTACTTACCCAGATCAACTTTGAAGGAAACAACCGATAGATTAATTTAATTTATCTAAAAGTAAATTTTGTATTACTGTGTATGTAAAATTTTGCATTTCTATGAATGAAATCAACCAGAAAGAAATCGCATCTGACCAAAATCTGAGACTATTATTGTCTCAGCTAAAATTTATCAGTTAATATTGGAGATACAATTGGATCTCAAGTAATAGGCCTAATTTCAGTTTTGAAAGCATATTCTGTCAGGCGAACAAACAATAAGTCAAACATGCGTTTTGCCATTTCCAGGAGAGACCATTATTTTTTGATTATTTTTCTTCATTTTCTGTAAGCTTCTTTTAAAATCATCTTTATTTCTGTGTAAATTATGTTTTAAAATGTATGGGAAAATGTAAATAGAGGTATAGGTTATAAGGATATTAAGATATTTTACAGCTCAAAACTAGCTCATGCACGCTGGTAACTGATTAAAAAACTTGTAAAATATACAAATTGGACAATTTATGCCAATTTATATAAATCTGTTAAATTTGATTAGGCCCTGGTAACATACAAAATACGTTTTTATGGATGTTACAATATATGCATATTCGGATACTTTGCAGCAGTGTTCCCGCTATACATGCTATATAAGACCGTATGTCGCAAAATTGCCGCAGAAGCTCGAAAAATTGGCGCAAGGGGTTCCCAAAGCAAAAAGTAAAATATAGGGTTTTGGTAGTACGTTCACTTATCTTAGCTTTATTCAGATAATACTAAAAATTGCTCGCATTTTGGAGGAGTTGATCTTTCCGAAAATGGGCAATGGCCAGATGTATTTTTTTCCCTCTTTTTATGTCGCTTTGGCGCAAAGTTGAAATCCGTAGCGGAAATACTGCTTTTCAGATCATTTATGATTTTGTAATTTCATCTGTTACAGCATTTTCTAAGCTTTAAAACAACACATTACTTATTGAAATTGATCAAGGCGGTAATCAAATTTTACAACGGAAAATATACTGGAAATTCTTATTATTTTCCCCGGTTATTTTCCTTATTTCATGTTGCCTATTTTCACCAGTTTCTTGAAAAGTGTTCTATCGCAAAGTCACCCTTTTCAGGGTGAGCCATCACATTTGTTATCTTCAGAACCTTTACCATGATAGATAGGCCTACCTGCTGTTTATGTTGTTTTATCTAAACCATACATTACAAAAATAATTTGGAAATACTTGTTGTCAAACATGGAGAGGGGTGGGGTCATATATTTTTTTGCAAATCACAAAAGGGGGGGGTGCATGTACTTTTTTTTAAGAAAGAGGGGCATATCTGAGGCAGTTTTCCATTTGCCCCCTCCTGGGTATTAATAATGAACGGTCCCTTATGTAATCAAAGAAATTAAAAACAAATATTTTTTTTGGTTTTAATAGGTATGCATGTCATGTTCTGTTCGTCAATCTATTAAATTATGATTTGCCTACAATAGACCCTCCTTTACATAAAATACAATGAAATTGATCGTGTTTACATTAAAAAGTTCAAGAATTCAAGCCAGGCACATCATATAGCTATACGACCACCAACACAAAACGTGTCCAAAAACTGCTCCTTGATGTTCAATTCAATATAAATGGCGCAAAAATATTTCACATCAAGAGAGTGAAGTGCGTGCAAAATTACGCAACCCCCTTTCATTGGTTACTACGCACGCTTTTATAACAGCGTTCACAACGCAAGCCTACTTGCGTATTTTTGCAGCCGCATTATTCTGTAGTATTTTGACTCAGAGTTACTACGCCAAAAGAGAATGAGTTCAATTTTCATATGGCCATAAAAAAATTTCCCCAAAGGGGATTTTGGGGGATTTTGAATGGGTGAAAGAAGAATTTTTTCTGCTTCTAATGATACCAAAACATTGGACGGGAACATTTTGTCCGGGTCCCAAGGCCTCACTACTCGACTATAAATTCATGCACTTAAGTCATTTATGAATTTAATACACTTAATTTTTTCCCTTAGTTAAGGGGAACTCTTAAGAATTAAGTGCAAGAGTTGCCCTTAGGCTAAGTGTGCTTTATGAATACGGCCCCAGATCCTTATTTTAAAATGTTCAATTATAGTGACAGTCCTTTTTCTCTATGTTTCCCCTTTCTCTACACAATTTTCAGACTTGACATCTTTCCAATTTAAGAACTTACATTTACTCTTTTACCATTGAACTGGCTACCCCTCTCAAGTATCATGGCCATCTGTCAAAATTCATCAGTTATCAACCTTTCCACTAGTCTGATCTATAGAACCCTTTTTGTGCATGTCTGTGATTTATAAAGACATTATGGATAAACTGGTCCTGTGCCCTGCCTTCCATCTGTCCGATAACCTTGTGTGTTGACAGATCTCTGTGCAAATTGAGGGAAGGTAGGTTTACTTATTACAGTGTGTTCCATAGGTTTAAAAAACATAGGAGCTCTTTAGTGTCACATGCATCTGTTTTTCAGTGTATTTCTAATGTATTTCTTTGTTTATTGTGAGCAAAAGCGCCAATCTGTAACAGTCAAAGCGCTAAATTTTGCGCAGGCTAGTTGTGAATCCCTGCTCTAGGATCAAAGGATTTTGGCACATAGATAAGAAAACATGAAATCATAAGATTGCTGAGATTAGATTTACTGTGCTAAATACCATATTAAAGGTAATTACCAACTTGTATTCCACAATAATAAAAAGAAAAAAGGAGAAGGGTAGACGACACGTTTGTTGTTATTTAAAAGAAGAAAAAAATTTGTACCCCTCCATTCCAAATGTCTGAGAATCAAATATTACCTGTGTAAGTGATGGTCAAAGTATATACTCAAATCTATGTTGGTAATAAATGTAACTCTCTTAATCATAACTCTACTTTTTCAGTCTTTTCAGCTTTTCAGCTGCCCGTACTTGAGCCGCTTTTAAAAATGTTGCACCTATTTTGACCATTTCTGGTGTACCGAAACTTACTGTGGTATTTAGGTCACCTACAAAAATCTAAAAAAGATATGGTTATTTCACCATGTCTAGGTGACATTGTAAGCTATATTTGTGCCAATTTTCAAGAAGCGATCTTTAATCAAACAAAAGTTATAATACAACAGGTAGACATTTTTGAATGACCCTTGTATTGAGTACCGTAAACGCTTTATTCAGCTTTTGCCATTTTTTTTTATTTTCAACATAGAAACAATTCTGATATTTTCATGTTACATTTTTGTAGAACTAGCTGTTTTGTTAAATATATATTTTTAAATTGTTTAAGTACTGTTCGAAGTCACCCCGGCATGGGGTGACTTTGAACGGGACACATTTTTCCTGGAACAATGTGAGATAAATACATTCCTGGAACTAGAAAATATCATTATCCCACAGAAATATAATTGTTTTGATCACAAAAATATAAAAATGGGTGATAATGCAAACACAGCGTCCCAGACTTGAAAATCTGTAAGCAACAATCAAGGGTACTGGTTACCCTGCTAAATGCATGTATTTATATGGGAGATATAGGCATTCAAAGTCACCCCAGGATGGTTTTTTCTCAATATAGAGAATAAGAAAGAAATTTACTAAATTATTTTCATTCATTATTGTAAACTATTATATTCCTGATCCAACCATATTAATTCTAATTGAGATTGAGATTTTTCCCACCTATGAAAATTGCTATAAATTTGGCAACACATTTGTAAGGCTATAACAAACAACTGGCAACACTTACGGTAGTGTCTCTAAGATGTAACATTGCTAATAGTATCCCCTTTTCAATCATTATTTAAAAATATATATATCATCAAGGATTAGTGAGATAATGGCTGATTAATTTGACCAACTCAAAACGTTCAAAGTCACCCCGGTTTAGGGTATGAGCAAGTTATGCACCTATCACTTGTAACTCCGGCCCCCGAGTCCCCGCCTAACACTCCGACGACTTCCCCGTAGGATGGGGCATCCTCAAATCTGAGTCACCGACGAAGTCCCGGCCCCATACCACAGGGAAAGGGCTCAAATTTCATAGATTTACGTCCCGGTCAAATTACCCGCCTAAATGGTCAGCATCGAGCCACTGCCGCATCCCCGCACGTGTTCCCCGCCTGGCGGGGACATCAGTATGCACAACTTCCCCGCACGAGCATGACAAGTTCCCCGCTAGTGCCCAGGTATCCGGGGGGCCAGAATTACAAGTGATAGGTGCATTATGAACAAATGGCTTCTTGAAAATAAGAAGGAAATGTAACACAAAGCAGTGACACATTGTTACTGTCTACCATCATGCAATACCGTTACAATTTTGAATCTGTGTTCCATTCATGTTTTGCCCAGGGTATATTGTCTATGCCCAAGGGCAATTTTCTGATACCTTTCAACATTACCTGAAGACTTGCCTAGTAATCACATCTGCACTAATTTACACCTGATGGTAGGAAGTTGACTTTCCTTTCACCAAGTCCTGTTTAAAATCTGGACTAGCTTGTCAACATATTGTTGATTTTATCTGAAGGACAAAACTGAAAACAAGGTTTGAACATAGACTCTAACCGTCTATGGTTTGAAATTGGTGTTCCAGTCATTTTTTGCCCCAGGAAGGTTGTCTATGCCTATAGGCAATTGTCTGATACCTTTCAGCATTACCTGCAGAATTGCCTTGTTCATACTATGCACCAATTCACACCTGCCGGAAAGTTCATTAAGTTTTCTGCCCCTTCACCATGTCCTTTTAAATAGTAAGGTACATGTCCTAGTTATTGACAAAATTTAGACTTGTCAACATATTCTTAGGGATATCAAGAATAAAATCAAAGTTCCTATTCAATTTGTTTTCATGACACATTCAAATTGTACTCTGTTTCCAAAGTAAAATGACACCAAGATCACATCTGTGGGTCAACAGTTCTGGAGATATGAAGATTTTGTCCGTAAAATGTGGCGCTATTTGTGCTACAAATAGAGTTAAATTGGAGAAAATGACAATATAAGGAATTTAGGGGTGTGCAAAAATGACAAACACACTAAGAAATTGATTTTTTTCCAAATGTTTTTCTTCTACTAGTACTTGACAATAGATAGCTAAAGCCCAAAAGAAGTTTCATGTTGCATTTTGAATAATTTGAAAATATCAGCCCAAATTTGAGGTCATTTGTTCAATTTCATCAAGTGGACCACCCTTTTTTCATTTGACCACAGATTTTCGTTTTTCATATATAAATCGGGTGTAGGGTGAACAGCACAGAACAGAACATTACCCTGTCAAGGTAATAGAAAAAACGACAACTAAAATAATTGTACTTACCGTACTCCTGCAACCAATAAAATTACTTATACTGAATTAATAACATGAAAGGAAAGTCACATTCTGAATATGAACAAAATCCACAATATTTCTACTGATCCCATCCAAAAACACACAAGCCTGTGGCAAGCTTTTTTTTGAATTGTCATTATAAACATGGTGATACTGTGTTATAGTTATTGCATAGCGTAGGTCTTGTATTCACGTATTCAACACTGTACAGAGGCATCACTTCATAAAATAAAACAAGCCGTGTAATTGATGAGGCGTAGAAGTTCACTAGCGCATATCTCTTACGTGCACAGGTCAGGGGATGATATTTATTGGTTTTAAATGCCGATGTTTACTAGACGTGCTGTTTAAATATTTGCTGAGCGTTTAGCTAAAATCAGATTTTAACTAAACGCATTTTATGTCTAACCAACGTTTAGATAAACATCGTTCGAGAATACGGCCCACAATGTTTCACTTCCTGGTTTGATTCATACATTGTATATCGTTTTTATCCATTTCGGAAAGACTACAATTTACCCTTTTTTACCCCTTTAAAAAGTCTCAACACATACACACACCCCCAATCATAATCATCTTGATATTAGTTAGTTGTATTTTTATTCAATGTTTTCTTTCTCTGAAGATATAGTTTTGAAGTTGAAAATATTATTTTTAAATGGATAAAAAATATACCAATAAGGCCAAAGGTCAATTACTTCTCCACTGATTTGTATCTGTAGAGAGAGATGAAACGGTCAACTCATATAGGCTGCCATCCCTCCATATTGTGTATACTTTTCAGCAGCATCACTCATATAAAAGAGCTAAACTAGTTCTTGCCAGTGTTCAGACCATTACCTTACCCAAAAAGTCAAATTCTACCATGAACTTGTTAATGTGACTGGGTGTTGTTGCTTTGGTAGATGGGTGGGCGGGGCTTGGTGTGGGGTGGGGGCATAGCCATTTTTTATGTATAAGATGCCAAAAATTAATTGTATCATGTACCATATATACTCCAATTAAATAAAGTAAAATTTGGAAACATGTATTACGGTACAGTAAGTTTACGTTCTGGAAAACTTGTGGTGGTTTTTTTAACAATTGCCCCCAGAACTTAGTTAATTGCCTCTGGATCAGGTAAAATCCCAGTGAGCAGGGGGCAATTTTTTCACGAAACTTGCCCCTGGATCCTGTTTTCTTAAAAAAAAGCTTGGCCTGTGGACAACACCAGCTGGCGATAATTTATATATATGTACACAATATGTAGTACACTTTTGGGTTTGACAGTTTGGAAAAGTCAGACTTTGATAACAATTTGCTAAATGTTTCTTTCGTTGTTCAAAACCATGACATATACCATTTTAATCAGGTGAAAAGTAAAAATGTGTTACTTATAAATTATAATGGACCACCATAACATATAGAGGCCTTGCAAGCTTTTAACGATAGATACCAAACAAAGGATTTGGACTGATAACATTTCTCATAAACATGGTGTATCACAGTCCATTCAACAAGACTGTAATCAACCCACTGATAATGGTGCATTTTTATTGATGGGATAATATGAAGTGTTTGATAATGGTAATATTGAATGTATTTGAGCAATCCGCCATATTCACGATATTACACGTCACATGCAGGGCCTCTATTTAATAATTTTGAAAATTTGTAATACATAATGGTCCCAATAAACATTTTCAAAAGATTAAATAAAATTCAATGCAATAAAATTTACAAATATTAAATCCAAATAACAGAATTGTCAAACACACAAACATTTTGGAACACATTTGCTAATTTAAAGCACCTACAACTTACAGGTTTTAATGAGATCAATTGGAGGAACACAAAATAATATCAGCACACAGAGGGCTAATAGTCATAAAGTAACCATGATTTTTCCCCACATGAATTAGTTAAAAGTCTAGCAATTTAGCTACAGACTAGATTCAATCATTATTTGCCTCATGTAGCACATAGAGGGTTAATTATCTACTAAGCTCTCAGACAGCAGGTACTGCTTTCCCCCAATGAATTAGGTAAGAGTCTAGCACTTAGCTAACAGACTGGATTCAATCATTAGTTGCCTCTGCAAATTTCAAGAACAGAATAAAGATATAACCCAGAAGACCCACCACCATTCTGATTACACTACAGCGAAGTTCTTTGCAGACTATAGGCTTGGGCACAATAATATGGTCTATCCACAAATTTATTCTGCCATTTCTATGGAAACAAATTGTCAAACCTGATTCAATAAATGGCAGAGCCTTCAGTTCTGTGAAAGATAAAAAAAAAGTATTTTGCAAAATGAGCAACTGGTTAATGATCATCCATATTAAGTATATTAATTATATTCCAGGAGAAAAACATTTGTAAACAATATTCATTTGACACCTTTCCCACATTTTTATTAGCAAACCAATTTGAATTTATCCT
>JXSR01S001881.1:54329-65560 GCA_000969725.1 Ophiothrix spiculata
AAATCTCTCATTATTAGTACTATTAGCATTATTTGTGAAGTCAGTTGTGAATATTCTCCCAACATTCCATCCATCTCCCATTACTCCTGTTCCAGATCCCTGTCCATATTTGAAGAGCTGAATTGCAAAACGGCTTAGAAACCATTTTTAAATGAGTTTTTGGTAGATTCTTACAGATCTTAAACTTGTGCATCATCCTGGCAAAAAAATTGTTGAAAACAACCTCTTTAAGAGGGTTAAAATCCCCCAAATTTTACTTTTATGCCCAAATATGAACATCGTATGTAATGACCATATTTGGGCATAAAAGGACATAATGCCCTTATATGGTATTTTTTTATTAAAAATGCCCAGATGTTACAAATTTGTATTTGCAAAGAACATCATAGCCTAATGAAGAATTGAAAAAAGAAATTTGCAAATATTTAAAAGATAGGTGGTTCTTTAGTTGAGATTTGATGAGTTGTCCTGCAACACATAGAGGGGAGCGTGGCCGAGCGGTTAGAGCACGGGTCTTGTAATACAGAGATTGTGGGTTCCTGTTTCCTTGGGCAAGAAACTTTACTCTACTTGCTCCGTGGTCGGACAGTCACGTAAAGCCGTGGGTCCCCTGTACGAATAGACTCCTTCATGGGGTATGCATGTTATGCAAGTACTTGTATCATTGATTGATTGATTGATTGAATACAGCTTACGTCCATTTTCAACAAAAAATCAATAGCCAATTAATAAGAATCTTTTTCATGAATTATCAAATTACACCTTATTTTAAAAGACAAAGACATATTCGTTCAGAATTACTAAAATCATCATCAGGAATTTTTCAGGACACATTTTAATGTCCCAGCAGTTTTTTTTGCCCTTTTCTCAAAAAGTGCAAAATGGATGCAAGCCATTTTGCAATTAAGGTGTTTGGTCCACGCGCCGTCCACGCGTACCAGTACGCGCTAGTTTCCGAGTAGGTAAGTGCCGCAATACGCATGCGCATATACTCTGAGTAGAAGCTAGTTTTGAAGCTAAAAATTGCCATATTTTATTATTTTTCTCACAAACTAAGTCAGTGACCCCCAATTTTTATTTTTTTATTTGTAAGAACATACATGTGCGCAACTTTTGTGAAAAAAATTAACTAAAATTCTCGGGCAGATTTTTTGAATCAACACTAAATAATTTCACTTTTGCCACATTTCCCATAGACCCCTGTACTAATTTCCCCCCCAAAACCTCAAAAAATGCTGTTTTTAAACCGACTCTCATGCAAAAACGAGTCTGGTGACCCCTAATTTTTATTTTAAAAATCGGTTCCACATCAATAAAATATCATTCATGCCGATTTTTACTAAAATTATTCAGGCGGATCTCTCATGGACCAAACACCTTAAGTTAACTCTTCATTTGTGAAATTATTAAGGACCCAGCCAGGAGGTCACTTGATAATATAAGTGTGCACCTGCATATCACAAAAAAAAGGATCATATTTCTGAGCAACACAGAAAAAACTAGTGGTAAGCATGCTCGTCAGAAAAAACGTCAAAAAGGGGTCTATTGGCGTTGTCAACATATCTGGAGCCTAACTTCCGACATTAAGGGTCACCTTTTTAAGATATCTTTGACTTTTTAATGTTTTAGCCAGCTATTCTAACATTCCAAGAAATGGCTTCTTATGTATTATATTCATGTTTTTTATGACAGAAAATGGTGTGCTATGCAGTGTATTACGCCATTAAAGCAATACCATAAAGTGTTAGAAATGAAGGATGATATGTTACCGAATGTCAAAAAGGTTCAAACAAGTTGGCAATTAGTACTGCAAAATTGTCAGCAAACATTTTCTCTGATTTTAATACAAAAAAGTACTAATCATCTATCAGCTTTTGCCCATTTTGCTCAATAAATGATTGGAATGACAAAATATTTTGGTACAAATTGGATCATTCTGTGCAACCATTAAAGAATTTGATTCCATGTTACGTTCAAGAGCATCATGAACATGTAACAATTGCATTAAAGGTGAAATTCATGATTTTGATGTGACAAAAACCCTCCTCTTTTATAGCTAAATAAAAAGAAGAGTGCAATATAAATTTATACTGACAATTTCACTTGATTCCGACTGTTCGTTTCCAAGTTACAAGCTTTTCAGCATTTTGAAAATCCCCATAAGCTACTGTGTTGTAATTACTGTCGGGGCCCCGACAATAATTACAGAATGACATTTTCTCACTTTTCTAAAAAATGCAAGCAAATATGAAAGAATGGTTTTATGATCGTAACATATACCAGCTGAGGATTCTTGTAAGCTAAAAAAATCAAGTTTGATTGAGGTGACCTTGAGGGTGAAAAGTGGATCATGAATTGCCCCTTTAATTTAATGATTCAAAGATTCTAAACCAGGTTATAAGTAATGAAAAACAAGAACAAATTTAAAATGTATAATTAGAGAATTGTTTTTTCTATATTTCCATGTTTACGCACAAACAAATTCTATGTAACAAAAAATTGAACATAAACAAGATGGTTCGCGAACCAGTAGTCTCGCCTGCGTATCGACCGCCTACTCTGTTAATCACCTACTTTGTTAATCACCGCCTTTATCATCTCTCATAATGGAACAATTTGACACCTTAAGCTTTGAAATTGGACAAACTTGCCCTTGACCTCAAAATGACCTTGGGTGACCTCAGGTCAACTTTTTGAAAAAATTTGGAAATTTGACCTCAGATGACCTTTTGACATTGACTGACCTTGCCCTTGGGTCAATGACTTTCTATGGTCTAAGTTTAATCCATGTGGGGTCAGGAGTTCATGAGATATGACTTTGACCTCAAAATGACCTTGGATGACCTCAGGTAAACTTTTTGAACAATTTTGGAAAGTTGAACTCAGATGACCTTTTGACCTTGACTGACCTTGACCTTGGGTCAAGTACTTTCTATGGTCTAAGTTTAATCCATGTGGGGTCAGGGGTTCATAAGTTGTGAGCTTGACCTCAAAATGACCTCGGATGACCTCAGGTCAATTTTTTGAACAATTTTATAAATTTTGACCTTAAATGACCTTTTGACCTTGAATGACCTTCACCCCCAAAAAGCGTGTCGCGTGTGCTGATCCCGAACCGCTTCATGTCACCAAGTTTCATTACCATAGCCCTCACGGTTTAGGAGATTTACTTAAAATTAAAAATTACGCATAAATTAGGCAAATTAGGTACTTTATATGCATAGTTTGCGTCAAATTGTACGCAGCGCCAGTTCAGCTTCAACCCTACCCACTTACCACCAAATATCATCAACATAGGGCATACGGTTTTTTAGATTTGCTCCGGACAAGAAATGCGGACGGCGAACGGCGGACAGTTTTAAGGAATGGTATAGAAGATTTTCAGGCGAGACAAAAAATATATTACAACTACATTGGTGAAGGTAACAGTATACATGTAGTACACACTCTATAATCTTAATCAATATAGTTTGCAATTTTACTGATGGCGCTATAACAATATTTGGCTCAACCCAATCTCAACAAGGTTTTTTTTTACAGAAAACACACATGTTCAACATCGAAAGGTATATCTTTGTAGCTTAGTATGTTTAGAGACACAAGCAAGAAAAATAAATAACAATCAAAGGCCAATTTTCTAAAACTATGTCTCATTTTCAAGATTGGGCAATACTCTTTAAAGGTAGAGGTGTAGGTTCTGATCACATTCTCATCACCCCGGAAGTAGTATATTTTTTTGATGCCAAATGAAAGCCCATATTTTTCTGATTGTAAATCCAATCACCACCAAATTCTTTAAAGTTTCGGAAATATAGCATAAATTGTAATTTTTCGTTTCTTTTGTATTTACATAACGGCCTCATCTCCAGGGTTGCGTTTATTCTTTTGCCTCTCAAGAGAAAACAAGAACCAAGCTAAGGTTGAAACCTTGCACAATGCATTTCAGAGGTCAAGGTCAATCAGTTAAAAGTATATTATTCACACGCTGAAATAGGAACCTATATGTATTTTGGAAAAGGCCACTAAGTTGCACCTTTCCATCTAGAGCATCACAATTGTCCAAATTTTGCAATAAAAATGAGGAATCTACATAAGCCTTTAATATAGACAAAAAAGTGATTGTTAATCCATGATGTTGAAAGACAAATGTGGTTACAAAAATACAACAACATACATTAAGGACGATCGCGGTGATAAGTTCCTACCTGGAGATTTTGTTTATTTTTGTCCGTTAATAGATAAGAATCTAAACTTCAAAATTCGGCAATAAAAATGGGGGTCACCGATCATCTAAGCGCACTATGACGTAATTTTCCTTTTAATTGACGATAACTTGAAAACTCAAGCGTTAGGATAATTAATGTAATTGACTTTTTAATCTATTTGATGTTATAAAATCAAATTTCGACATTCCTGATGAAAATTGTTTTTTTTTAGATTTTACCTGAGACTATAATACCCTTCTAAAGGGTATTATAGTCTCAGATTTTACCCCATGTAATTTCATCTCTAGCTATCTTTTGAAAACATTCGGTGACCCCATATTTTTTTTTCTTGATCTGACATCCACTTTGACATTCAAATTCAAAAATTCTACAGATAGCAAATATTTGAAACTTGAAATCAGCATTTTGTGGTATAGGAAATCACACATAAAAAGTTTTTTCACTAAAGGCCCATTGGCTCGGGAGCACTCGTAGATACTCGTTTCTATTTTGTGCCATTTTCAAGACAATGCGTAGAATACTAGTGCGCACGTTTCGTTTTGCGTATTAGGTGCAAAATCTTCCCGCCACTGACCAACAACTGATTCTGTAACGCTGCCACCTGTTGGTGAAAATTAACACCGCAATCGTCTTTAAAGATTTAAAATTTAGTTTAAACAGGTCAGAACATCTCAATCACTGTATGAATAAATGCATAAATGTGATGGCTCACCCTGAAAGGGGGAACTTTGAAAATGATATCAATTTTGATTTTATCATTTCATCTGTTACAGCATGTTCTAAGCTTTAAAATGACACATTACTAAAATTGATCAAGGCGATCAAATTTTACAACAGAAAAACTCCTGGAAATTCTTATTATTTTCTTTATTTTTTGCTGCCTATTTTCATCAGTTTCTCGAAATGTTTTCTGTCGCAAAGTCCCCCTTTTCGGGGTGAGTCATCACAAATAAACACCTTGTACTCATTAGCACGTACAGCATACATCAACAAAGTCAGTAGCACAGCCTCAGGCCTGCATAGCCTGGACCCAGGCTTGTATGGGCTAAAGTCAATGTACTGTAGACCAATGTTATCACTATTACCCCATTTGCTCAGATGTGTGTACAAGGTTCATATAACACCATGATTACTTTTGCCAACATACAGAAGAGAATCCAGACTTTATATCAAAGATATCTGATCACAGATTTTTGATCTGATCTAACAGACATGACCTTATTCAGGACAGGATAAATATAGCTAAATATAGGGGAAAATTTGTCATTTTGGTATGTATACCACAGTGGCTAATTAGGTAATAGGGTTGTGCATACTTATTGGGGTGTAACTTGTTTTCTTTTATGGAGTTGGTATTTGGTTGTTTTTTATGATCTATTACTATTGTGGTATTATTATTTTTTACTTTGATGAGTGCATTTTGAGGGTTTTATCTGTTATCAGATTTTAGTGTTCATGTGTATATACTTGGGTTTGTAACTTGATGCCTTTGTTTTGGAATTTTTATTTTGTGGGCCTACTAGTGTCTATGAAAATGTCGAAAAACAAATTTAAATAAGATGAAATTTACAATAAGATTAGAAAGTTGAAATTCACACTGAGCTTTAATAGGCTTTCTAGATCTCAGACAAAAGCAGCACAACGACTTGAATCAAGTCTAAGGCCTGCAAAGCCTCAGGCCTGCACAGCCTCAGACCTGCACAGCCTCAGGCCTGCACAGCCTCAGGCCTGCACAGCCTCAGGCCTGCACAGCCTCAGGCCTGCACAGCCTCAGGCCTGCACAGCCCCAGGCCTGCACAGCCTATGGATTCAGAATGTCCCCCAACAAAACCTTTGGTCAGGTGAGGAACACTTTGGGAAAATTTAATTAAAAACAGGGAATGAAAAAAGTTGGTAAATTTGAACTAATTGAACAAAAAAGAACCAATCGACCATGCTTTTATCCCTGCAGGCTCTTTTTCCCCTTTGAACGACCTTTTTTGGACAAAAATTTATGCCTATTATTGATAAAATTAGGTTCCAAATTTGAATCTTAATTTACAGATGTGATGAATTGCATTGTTAGGTTTAATATTCCAGATCTGTACCCCACTTTCTGGATTTGATCCTGTTCTCAATCTGGAACATTACCAGAACTGATACAGTAATTTTCTCACTACGTTAATTTCAAATCGAGATGAGAATTTCCCCTTAGAAACATTAATTCTTCAAATTCCTTATCACTAAGGCAGCCTTGATGTGGTCTGTCAGTCCTCGCAGTCCCTACAAACAGCCTTTCCACCGGTGTAGAGAAAGCTGGAGTTGCCAAGACATTCACAGCAAGCTGAGCAAGCTCCGGAAGATCCGATCTCTTCCAACGCCAATAAATCAGCGGATCATCGTCTTCAGGAATGGAAACTTCCATCAGGTATTTATCTACTTGAATTCGAGATGAAGAGGATGCAACCACTTCAGGATTTCTTGCTGGTGTCATAAATTGGAAGATTTTGCTTTTCTTTTTGGGCGGCTCTGGTGATGATGGTGATTTCACATTGGTTTCAGACACATTCATCGCACTCAATTTTGTCACCATTAAGGCTTTCACAGCCTGCACTTCATCTGCGTTACACCAGTCCAGTTTAAATCTTGGATCTATCGCTGCAGCTAACTGGAACACATCCATTGATTCATACTTCGACAGTCGCATCTCTATCGATAGCTTCAATGTATCTAGTAAACTGCTCATATGTACTACCGACATTTCATGCAGTACAGAGCACAAACCACGTATACATGGAATCACCAAACTGGCAGTGACAATCTTATCCCCTTGGCACTTATTGACTACAACCTCAAATGGTGTAAGGATGTCAATAATTTCTCCCAGGATGTTAGCCTCATGTTTAGTCAGCAATCCATCATAATCTTCCATTTTCGCAAAGTTTCCCGATATAACTAATCGTAATATCTTAATAGCATTCACCCACAATGCATCACTGTCTGCCAACATCTCAAAATCAATGCCAAAAACATCCGTCGCCTTTCCCGACTTGCACACATGACAAAATAACTTGGATGCTTTCGTTATGATGGATGACTCTTCACCAATCTTGTTCAATCCATCCTTGACAACAAGTTGTAATGTATGGAAGAAGGATGATATGCAAGAAGGGAGCTTATCGAAAAGCTCATCATCTGCATACATCTCCTTCTCTTCTTTGCTAACATTTTTACTATCACTACCTTGTTCAGCATCAAGCACACTTTCATATCCAGGAAATTGGACAGTCTTTGTTAATATACTAGCAAAGTTATGGATGATCACCGTGGCAACCTTATCTTCACAATTCAATGACTGAACAATTTCACGATAATGTTTCAGCACGCATTCATCACTAGATTCTTTAATTCTTTGACAACCCAACATAAAATTTTCCAGTTCAAAATCTTCTATAACATGACCTGTGACCCCAATATAAGTATGTTTATTCCGGCTTGTCCAGATATCCACTGTGACAGGAACAGCCACGGCTTTCTCAAGACTGCAATGAATTCTGTCTTGAAGATCTTCTATTTCAGCAGGAATAATTGTGGATCTTAGTTTAGAACTATTGGGTATGCTATATGCTGGTTGTGCTTTGAGGAGCAAAGTACAGAAATATGGGTCATCAACGATGGATAATGGTTGTAGGCTGTTGGAGATGAATTTGACCAAAAGATCTGTGAGCTCAATATGCCTCCTGTCGTTCTCTTTCCAGAATGATGGTATGGTTGGTACTCTGACTTGGGTAGGACCCGGTTGGCCAGCCTCTATCTCAACATCTGGATGCCATCTCTGTAAAATCAGATAAAAAGACGGTCAGAATGTTGAAACCATAAATATTCAAAATTATTAAACCATAGTTACTGTGTAAGCACATGAGTAAAAGTGTGTTAAGCAGTGATGTGTAAAATCACACAATCATGTGTTTGCCAACCTAGATGCCTATTTTGTAACATTACAGGTGCTGTATAATTCACTGTGTATATTGCATACTTTGAACTTAAAAGTAATTGATAGCTGAGTATACACAGTGTATGAAGATTTACAATGAGCAGATGATGTATTTTTTAATCACAATTTTGACTAATCATGTTAAGATACCTTTTTCGATAGCATGAGCTATTAGCAAAAATTGGATACATATCAGGAGTGATTATATTGGAAGTGGCTATAAACACGATGATCGTGTCAATAACCTCCCCCAAAATGGCTATACACACAATGATCGGGTGTGAGAAAGTGAATGGCTATGGAGCCGATGCTCACTGATGCTCAAGGGGATGGCGACAAAAATGGTGGAAGACAGTGTTCCCGCTAAGGCCATATGTCACGAAATTGGTGCATAAGCTAAAAAAAATTGGCGCAAAGGGTTCCCAAAACAAATAAGACAAAATAGGGTTGTGGTGACTGACAATGTTCATTTATTCCTGTTTTATTCAGATTATAATGAAAATTACTCTGTTGTTGGTGTTGTTGAGGCGATCTGTATATTTTTCATTTATGTCGCTTTGGCGCAAAGTCAAAACCCTTATCAGGAACACTGGTGGAAGGAGGAAGGTGACTTAAAAAATTTTGAAAAAAGGTCGCTATTTCGAATGTTGACAAAAGGTGATTGAACTAAGCACATATTTGAGTGAGCTGTCTTCAAAATTCGGACCACATACTCTTTTTAAAAATTCGGACAATGGAACTTTTTTAAAAATTTGGACTAACAAGCTGTTGGACTAGCAAGCCGTCGGACTGAGTTTTCAACCTGCAAGCCATATCAGACGAGCTGTCCCAAAGTCTTTTAAGAAGATAAACGTAAACCACTTCTGTGGTGTTTAAGTAGAATGTGAGGTCTAACTGTGAAAACCTGAGACAATAACATTTGAAGAAATTATAAACAAGCAGTCAATGCATTGAAAAACTTGGAAAACATAATAGTGGCTTACAGTGCTATACCACAACCACAAATAAATATCGCTATATATGCAGGCATGAGAGTGCACTTTCATGCAAAATCTGGAATAGCATGTAATATTGGTCAAAACACCTCAAAACAGACTGAAAATAAATAAAATTGTGGAATTTCTTACATCAAAAACTCTGAAATCAGCACATTTCTGACATCAAAAACTCTGAAATCAGAGAAAAAGCTGAACAATCTGATGCCTGTATATGACCCATGCAGATTGGAGGTATCACAACATTTTGCACATCTGTGAGAGTCTATTTAGTTTGGTAAAATCTTGTATTGAAGGGAACTGAACCTGGTAGTTTGCATATCAACACACTGAAGTGTTGTTTGATCTCTTCAGGTACATGTGTCTCAGGTTAAAAAAAAGTTCATGTACTGTACTTTGATCAACACTAAATAGGCGGGAATTAAGAGGCTTTTCTTCTTCCACAATTAAACATAATCCCAGTTATATGCACGCAGTAGATACTGATGCGCGAGTCACACGCGCAACGGGCAGTATAACCAGGTAGTACTAACCTTAACATGGGTATGGAAGTTAGAGGTAGCTCGGAATGATCCCGACACAAGCTTGCCACAGTATTTACACACTAACTTCAGCTGACCAGTACTGGCAGCCAAATCAGATGGGATATGAAAATGCTGAAATATCGGTGGTCTGGGCTGAATTGTTAAAAAGCTGGAAACATCTGACGGTTTTCCACCACTGTCCACCGCCCATTGGGTTTTGGAAGCTTCACCTTTAGCTTGTCTCTCAATATCATTGTTACAGGCTTCCATTTTGATGATTCGATGTAACTGATTACCAATTTTTTCCTCTGTGGAGGTCTGTGATGACGATTCGGACTCTGATGTCTGTGAGTCTTCTTCAGGACTAATTCCTTGGTCCTCTTTGTCCTGAAGCTCAGAACTAAGTTGTGGAGGATTTGTATTGTTAGAACTAGGTGCAGAATAACTTGAATGCTGAGTCTGGTTTTGAGTGGTCACAGTCTGAGAAGCCATACTAGCATTTTCAGATCTCGAGACATTCTGAATAGATAAGCTACTTCCTTGAGGAGTAATATTACCACTTGATGATGGTAAATTGTTATTCTGAAAAACATGACTTGTTCCAAATAATTGCAGATTATTTCCTTTCTGAGATAGTGTTAAATTGTTATTCTGAAAAATATTACTTTGTCCAAACAGTTGGTGAGCAATTTCTTTCATAGATGGTGATGATGTGTGACCCAGAGATTTTCCATCGCTCTCCTGTGAACAAGATGATGATCCAGACAACCTTTGACCTGGAAGTTGTATTGGATAAATGTCTGGCTGTGATGGGTCGATGGGAATGTTTGAATGCCATCTCTGTAGAAAGAGTACAAAAATGAGATTAAAACTTAAAAGTTGTTTGACAATGATCTGTTACTGTAAACTTTGGATTTCAAACAGATTCCATGTAAAACTTAAACCAATGTGGAGCCCGATTTGGGGATAATCAATTGGCTCTTTGCCAAAAGGTGTACCATTCCGTGTTTTTGGCATTGAGCTTGCAATTTATCTATAATACAAAGCTTACTGAGTTTAAGATACATCTTTTGTGCATTTATTTGTCAGTGTGTACATATTTCAGTACTTCGGCAGTTTTGATAGTTTTGGTCAACAAACGAGATTTCAAAATTGATCTTCAAGTGGTTCAAAATGGCAACAAAATTTTTAATCTCCTGTCATGCTTTCAATCTGATTATCTTGCTTGATCCACAGATATATCCCCCTTCATGTAACATTGATGGATCAACAGGTACCCTCTGCACTTACATTCATGTGTGCATGAAAGTAGGATGTTTATCTTGCTTGATCCACAGATGCAACTCTGTCCCCCATTCCCAAAATCCCTTTATCTTGCTGGATCCACAGTAATGCTGCCATCTGAATTTTATCTTAATGGATATACAGGTATGTCTTCCTGTTCCTAGGGTTCACATGCCCCTATGTGTGCATTCATGAAAGAAGGATGTTATCTTGCTTATCCATAGATATG
>JXSR01S001882.1:0-21672 GCA_000969725.1 Ophiothrix spiculata
AGAAATTTACAAAATCTTAAAACAACATAGAATGAAACCCTGGAGTCTTCATTTTTTCAGCATTTCTTAATAAATAGTCTGTCTACACAATGAGCTACAAGAGAAAGACATATATCTTGGTTTTATACCCTTACCGATCAATTATTTTAAGGTTCTATTCCACCTTTGTCGAATAAAAACACCGAAATTATACAGGGTGGGCCCGATGCAATATTATTTAGGATATTGCTACCTTAGGGGCACTCAATCATTATCAAATTTGACACAGACATTGTCAAGATACATATCTTTAATTATATACCTACGTAGGACAGTCGGTCAGATAAGTTAAAATTTGAGCTGTTTACGAGGATGTTTTTTCTTCCGATTACAAAATTGCGAAAAGGAGATTGACACGGTGTTAGAGAAAATTGTCATAAAATCATCTTTTTTCGCAATGTTATAAAAAAAGGCTTGGTAGGAAGGTTTTTAAAACTTTGAAGATTCATAATATCACATTATCTCAAATTCACCCCCAGACGAAAATTTTACCACTTCTCAACTCCAAAGCCAAATATCTCAGTCTGCAGATCGTCGCAAAGTCCCCCTTTTCGGTGTGAGTCATCATATATTGTGGTCATGAAATGGTCGGAAATTATTGTGCTAAAATTGTTTAGATCGCATAGTATCTAAAGATATGACTGATTTTTTTGGTTGAAAACATGACATTTTTTAAATGAACCACACGTACAGTGTTAGTTCTTATTAACATTGTGATTGTATTTTTAGAATGACAATAGGACCTTGTGATATGTACAAATTATAGTAATTTGATGGAAAATCACCACTTGAAATGAACATAATATTGTTTTTTATTTGAATGAACCACACCAACTGTGTTTGTTCTTAATAACATTGTGATGTTTTTAGAATGACAATAGGACCTATTGATATGTACAAATTATAGTAATTTGATGGAAAATCACCCCTTGAAATGAACATAATAATTATTGTGTCGCTGCTGATATTTATTTCATTTTACATTTGAGCAGGATACGTTGTCGTGTATACACATTGACGTATATAGATGTGCTATCAACAGTGAGTAGCAGCGATCAAGTCATTTCTTCGTATGGATTAAGAGAGCCCTTCGGCAAACTTCGGCAGACAATTTCTTTACCTCCTATCAGATAGAGAATCCATGTCGCATTCATTGAAAGCGGTTTTGTAGGATGTATATTTAGTACCAAGGGTAATCCTGCAAGCACGTTTCTCAAGTTGTTCCTACATATTGCACTGAGGATTGGTAAATGATGAATTCCAAACAACACCAGCGTAATTCTAGCAATGGACATAACTTTATATATGAATTTAATTATGTATCATTGAACCCATCTTGAGAGAGTATTGATTGTAAGAAGGCCAAAACTCCCTGCGACAGGTGGCAGATCAGCTGATGACCAGATTTGAGGGTCATGGGAGGAACCTGCGAACAGCCAACAAGATCTCAAGCTTCCGAGCAAGAAGGAGTTGGTTTTAAGACAGCGCCACACCCAACTACATAAACAAGCTCAATAGTGTCAAGGATTATCCCGCCATCCTCTTTTTGCAAAGTATACCATTTCAAAATGTTTTATTAACTGGTATAATTTTGACTGTGTAATTATGTTCAAAATATGTTTATGTAGAATATACGTCTTGTTTTCATGTGCAATGAATTGTTAATCATTATTTTTTATTATACATTTTGTAAAACAAGTGCAATTTAAAAAAATAATGAAATGAAATGAAACGAAACAAAATGAAATAAAATAAAATGAAGTGAAATGAAGTGAAATGAAATGGAATGGAACGGAACAAAACGAAACGACACGAAACGGAACGGAACGGAACGAAACGAAACAAAATGAAATGGTGAGTTCTTGATTGCTTTAGCGATCTGCTGCCTTCTTGGAAGGATGGATGGAATTCAATCAATAATAGTAAAATTACTACTTTGACAACAAGAAAAGATACCATTCTCGAAAAAAGTATTGACAGATTAGTAATGAAATTATTCTCAACGAAAGACGAATATAGAGAATTCTGTAAACAACTAAATTACTCTATCTATTGTAATACTGAACGTTTGAGAAAATATAAGAAAGGTTATTATCGAGGTTGATAATAATTATGATATCATTATCTCACAAGCGCCAATTTACAAATTGAGACAATTACTTTACAACCTTAACAACTACTACACATTGAAAAAAAAATCTCACTAAGTTTAGTTTAAAAACATGAGAGATCTTCGAAAAGACGAACAAATCGGACTAATTCAATTTTGTAAACAAGCTAGGTTATTATATAACCAGATTGTAAACAAAATAAAAGAATGTATTTCAGGTTTAACAGAGAACAATTAATCATGTTAATTAAAGTATTGGGGAATTTAAATTGTCAAAATATAACTTACATATCAGATACAATTTGACATTATTCTTATTTCTGAAAATGACTAATAATGGATTTTTGATTATCCCCATAACCTTACCATATCGAAAATTTACTCTTAATATCTACCTATTGCTGACAGATATTAGGCCTAAACGATATATTGAATAAGAAATACAAATAAAATGAAATGAATATATATAAAGAATTGAATTTGACGTTATATTTATTTTAATCTGTAATATCTGCAGACGTCCCTGTAATTCGCTTTTGATACTTAACTTCTACGTAATTTACGTAAGTGTATCCTAAAGCATTAGTCTATTTCTGTCAAATTGATACCATTCCTTTCTTGAAAAAATTGTTTTAAAAATATGATATTTGCCTTCTAGATGTTAGAATGATTTATTGATTTGTACTTTTATTATTTATATGTTTCAGTTTGATTTGATCAGAAACAATGACTTAGACACGACTTCTTAGCAATATTTTGAATTGTTGATTGAAATCCTAATGATTAACCTATGTCTACTATATTCAATAATGTATGTTATCAAGTTGTTTTGTATTATAGTGTAGGGTATGGTCCCTTTTATCAATTGTGACCTTCCAGCCCGTATGAGCAGTAAATGCCAGAAACTCCATTTTGCGCTACAGGTGGAAAAACATGTCAAGGTCATTATTTGCCAAAATTAATTTTTGACAAATTCGCAATCCTAGTGCTTACTACAAAATACCAGCAAAGTTTCATTTCAAGAAAATAATGGGAAATGTGAAATAAATTGCCATAATTATTCTTAAGACGATCAACAGAAAAAATAGGGCTTACTAATCTTTGAATGCGTTTATCTCAGTTATACGTTTTACTCCCTGACAACCTCTGACGGACCATAACTTGACTTCTGGAAATCGTGTGAAGTTCATCGAGGTGTCATTTTAATCCTCAAAGCATGGTCTTTGCAAATTATTAAAAAAGTGAAAATGACAAGAGCTGGTATTTACTACTGTTTTGGGCTGGAAGGTCACAATTGACATCAAGATCATTGAAAATCAGCCAAGTCAAATGATGTCATAAAGTACCGGTGTAAGTCCCCTGTTCTTATTGTCCGGGTTGTACAGTAAAGTATAGGCTAACAACTCTCACGCAACATTAGTTTCACGCTTTACTCCGTTATTGTCTATGGAAGGCGGACTACCGTTTCAAGGGGACCAAGATTCCTTTCACACGGCATGAAAATAACGATTTTCAAAAAAATGGGTCAAATTCAAATATTTCGTTATACAGATATATACATATCAAAAGGGAAGTGGTGTTTCTAATAGGTTTAGTTGCGACTACTTTAAATAAATTTAATCGTATAGGGCTAAGCAGTTATTAAAATGATTAAAACCGTGTAATGGAATAATTCAAGAAAAAGTCTAATAAATCTAATTCAGCCTGTAAAGTCATACTATCGACGGGTTTGAGGGTTCATTTGGAGGGAATTTATTGGGGCCCATACCTAAATAGCTGTAGTTAGTGTTAACTTTATTCGCCGGGACAAGATGAGTTTCAGTTAATAAATTTAGTAAACAGCTAAACTAAAAAACTATTGCAACATCAAGAAATGGTTTATATCGTAATGATGAGAGATGCCAAATAACAGTGATGCATAATGGTTAACTAGTCATATATGCCACTATTTGAACGATGTTTGACTCGGTGCAAGAAACATTTCTGGTTTGAAGTTATTATTAATCGTCCGTTGAATTTTTACAGTGTGCAAAAAAATGTGGTGTGGTTGATTTCTGACAAAAAAGTTTCCTGATACAACATGAAGCATCTCATTTCTCTTTAAATATTTATGGAAAATATTTATCGAAATCCGGTTAATGGACTCTATCTTTTAACCTCATAGGAAAAATACCGCATACTCTAAAATGATTAAGAATGGACATGTTTTGAACATGAAAGTATTTGGTTGGTGGTTGACTTTGATCATTTTCTTTACTTTTTCTGTATTTCAAATAGACAAACGCAAATCGAATTACTTTTTATTGTTTACTTGAATTGTGTACATAGTCTTGTGTGTCTGATGTTGAGTGACATAAAAAGCAAACATCAACAGGCAAAGAGGAAGATGACAGAGTTCAATTGCTCGATTGCATTTCCATGTACTGTCGTTGAGATACAAACAAGTTTTTTCAAAATATAAAAGAAAACTAGTTTAAACTAACCTATGCAAAATATCAAATAAGGTTTTGATTACTGTTTAATAATATTAATATATACGCGTATTAATCTTTGTTTTATATCAATCATCTATATATTTATTCACCACAAAATTTTGATAGTTTCAGTATCATCTAAATGTAGTTGAGTTGACCTTTAAAAAAATGTTGCAGAGACTACAACTTGCCGCATGCGTATTTAAGTGAAGCGCGTTGATAGCTTTTATTATATAACTCATCCATAGATTCTGGTCATTTGATTGGTAAGATTGTAACAGATGACCATTTGTCATTTTTACTATCACCATCATATATTTGATGGTCTTTACTATCACTTTCATCCATTTGATAGTATATGATATGACCGGTGATAAAGTTGAAAATCCGCCATTTTTTTTGCTCATGTATAGGGATTTTACATACAAAAAAAGTAGTCAGTAAAGAAAAATTTTATTTTAAATTCGATCGAGTTGAAATTTTGTGGACAGATGGAGACAGTAATAAAGTTTATTTTGAAGTTTACTGATTTGAAATCGGTTAAATATTTTTTGAGTTAGAATGTTTTTAAAACGTTGAAAATATCAAGGAAATCCAAGCCAAAACATACAGTTCTGGAATGTGTGTGCCACGTATTGTAGTTTTAACCAAACGATGAACAAAGAATCTATGTATGAGGTATATAAAACAATAGTTTATGTGTTATCAAATGACTAGAATCTATAGAGGAGTTATATAAAACAAATATTAACTGCTTATATTCGTGTGATTGTAAAAATATACCATCCCTCATTGAAAGATTTATTGTTCCATTTCACTCGCCTATCGGCTCGTGAAATGGAACAATCAATCTTTCAATTCGGGATGGTATATTTTTACCATCACACTCATTAGCAGTTAATATTTGTATACCATCACACGGAGTGGGTGATGGCAAAAACTATCAAACGGCAATTAACCAATGATATGCCTAGAATTTATGAATGAGTGATATAATAAATATTAATGCACACCAGCAAATGTAAAAATTGATGAACGCAATTTAAGAAACTCAATCATTCAAACAGAGAAAGAATCAATCGTGTGGGTAACTTATTATTAAAACTGATTTTTAAACTTCTAACGCACAACATAAACGACAGTCAGTGAAAAAAATTATTGACCACTTGCTCATCCTCGGCTAACCAGTTTACGCAGTTGGTAGGGCGTAGCGCAATGTAGTAATGATAAGGTCCCTGGTTCGAATCCTATATGGTCAATGATTTTTTTCATTGACTGCCATTTATGTTATGCGATAGAAACATAATTTCTGCTAAATGATTCAAATTGTGAACATTAGGATGATCAAACTGTCATATAAATTGAATACCACGAATTTACATCTATGGGCCCCAAGTAGGTAAATGTTAAAACTATTTTGGACAATTGTTCTCCAAGGCAAATATTCAATTTCAATTTGCAAGGAACTGTGACCAGGTAACTTAAGATGAATATTATACTGATATTGCTTGATGTGCTGAAGGCTTTGTTTTCGTTTGTCTGTCGTATGTCTGCCTACATGAAATTTCTGGCGGTAACTGAAGTAAAATATATTCCTATAAAGTATGATATATTCTGAATTTTGATTCAGTTCCATCATGTCCATAGAATTAAGTGCACTACAGGTCAGAGCCATCTGCTCAATAACTGTAATCTAGTCAGTCTAGTTTTAGGTTAAAAGGGTATTGTTTTATCTGATTTACATTATTATGTCTGACATATATTTCAGAGTTGTAAAAGACAAAGCAAGAATAGATTGATCTGCCAAAGCTCTTTCCAAGCTCAATCGTATAAAACGCCGTTTTCCACCGCTGTTTGATCAACATTAAATGTTCATTTAGAGCCAAATGCATATTATTGGTGGCGCTATTTATGTAAATAAAGTCTCCGGGTTGTGCATTACGTACATTTAGCCGGTTCGTGGATAGTTCCAAACCATAAAGCGTGATCCAGTTATCTGGATGTTAATCGGATAACACGTAACAAACATGACAGAAGATGAAACGAACTGATCACCACACTAAAGTATTGCACTAACTATTGTCAGGTGATGTGCGTGATCCAATAACTCGGTGACTTACGTAATCACTTTGATTTTGTCACTTCATTTTACCCCTGATAAAAATGTGAATAGAACTGAGTTGTCGGGTATTCCAGGTTGGTATCGGGTATTTCGGGTGTGATTCGTATAGGGGGAGTCTGAGCGTCATGGAAAAGGAGACCACATTAGGAAAAGGAGACCACAACTAGATTTTGTGCATGTTAAATTCACATAATAAATATTTAATTTATGAATATGAATATGATTAATTTCAAGAAATGTGTAGCCCCACCGGTAATGAAATCGTTAAATATGGGCTGAAAATCTTGCATTTTGATATGAATTGAGGATTTTATGAGAAAACACATTTGACAATTGAACACGTAATTCCAGAACTATATAGTTCATGAACTTAAATTAATTGCTTGTAACAGTGTAATTTTGTTAAAAACTAATAAATGAACGTGATTAAACAGCGGTGTTTCAATTATCATGAAGGACTGAAAATAGTGCGCTCTTTACTATTTTAAAATAGGAACCAAGTATACTTTAGGTCCCATCCGAAATTTTAGGCTTAATGTTTAGGGGTAGGGTTAGGGTCGGGTCCCAGTTAGTAAGTTAAGGACGGGTCCCAGTTAGTGAGTTAAGGTCGGGTCCCAGGTGAAGTTTTTGATGGGACCTAAAGTTTCCAAAAATAGAGTTATATGGCATGTCAAGCTATAGCACTAAAAACTTGGTTTGTTGGTCAAATTGTTTTACAATTTTTGATATTTTACCCTTTTCCATATTTTGAAGAACGGTTTAACATTGTGATGTAATATGGAAACCCTTTTAAAATACAAAAAAAAAATAGAAAAAGTAACAATATTGCAGAATGTGTCAATTGAACAATTTTCAACATGTGATCATCTGAAATGTAACATACTAAGATAATAAAATAATTTAATGTCTATCACGTGTATGCGTCACATGGCTCCAATTTCTGCTCATGATCCACGATTTCTATACAAGATGTTGCATTTTAGTGACACATTAAGTTCAACAAAACAAAACATTTTTTCCTTTGCCTTTTTGAATAATATAATTTTTCTCTGTTTGCTTCACAACACTGCCAATTTTTAAACATAACATTAAGTATTTCATAATTAAATTTATGTTTAATTCATCTACCATAACAGCATACAACAAATACTTACGGATTTTGAAGATAAGTTTATGTATGTTTATATATTTAACAACACAACCAATTTGAAGAAAGACAACATGAAGTAACGTATTTCGAATTCAACTTACGTTTAACTCATTTACCATAACAACATTTTGAATAGCTGAATTGCAAAACGGCTTAGAGACCATTAGAAAACCTCGTAAAGTGAGTTAAAATCCCGAATATGTTACTTTTATGCCCAAATATGGACATTATATGACCATATTTGGGCATAAAAGGCATAATGCCCATATATTTATTAAACATGACCTGATGATGAAATTTGGTATTTATAAAGTACATCATAGTCTAATGAAGAATTGAAAAAGAAATTTTGTACAAAAATTGAAGATAGGTGTCTTAAGTCGAAATTTAATGAATTTCCCGGCAAAACGGCTTACATCCATTTTCAGCAAAAAATCAATAGACAATTAATAAGAAATTATTTGATGAATTATTTAAATTACACCTTATTTTGAAAGACATTCGTACAGAATTACTAAAATCATTGTTATGAATTTTGCAACACATTTTCATGTCCTAGTAGTTTTTTGCCCTTTTCTCAAAAAGTGCAAAATGGATACAAGCCGTTTTGCAAGTAAACTCTTAATTTATGGATTTTGAAGATGAGGTAGTATTTAAATACTTAGATACACAACCATTTGGAGAAATACAACGTGAAGTAAAAAGTTTTTCTTAACTGAACTAATGCTTAACTTATTTACCAAGAGAACATGCAACAATGCTTTTGGGTTTTTAAGATGAACTGGCATAGTTTTTGTTTGCGACATATCGAATATAAGTCATCAATGAATTGAAGTATTATAACTTTAATAGATGGCCTAACTTGGGGGATGGAAAATCATTAGTGCTTCCAATAGATGGCCTAACTTGGGAGATGGAAAATCATTAGTGCTTCCGTCTATAAATTGAACAGTTATATTTATCGATATGTTTGCGTTGTAAAATGAGGCAAAATGTAATTATTTCCCTAAGAGTATATTATATAACGCATGAAACTATGTCACATTGATTTTTGTAAGAGCTGAATAGGATTTGTTTCAGTAAGGCTTAGCAAGGTTGAATCAAACTCTGGTTTTGAAACTCTGATGTCTTTTAAATTGAACTATATATTATACGGCATGTATTGAAATGTTAATGTTCTGATTCGCCTAAAACATGTTTGCGTGAAATTGAATGAGGCAAACTGTATTTAATTCCCTAGGAGTATATTATATAACAGATGAAGCGTCATACTGATTCTTTGGAATAACTAAATAGAAACATTGTATAGTTTTCCTTTTGAATTCACAATTGGAGATAGAATTCCAAGGCATTTCAAAGAAAAAAGCTTTTCAAGGAGAAACTATTGCATAAATTTGACTTTTAAGTTACTTTAGTACAATAGAAAAATAAAGCGGCTTGCAGTTGTTGTTAGTAATTTAACTGTTTTCAGATTTGCATAAGTACAACAGTTATAATAGGAGATGTGAACATACACCTTGCCAAATATGTATTAATACCCTAAGCTTTTGATATAGTTACAAGTATAAAGATGAATATGATTTTTGTCAAAGTTCAAATATTTACTCTCCAATTCCGATAATTTCAGACTTTATATGCCTGTTTTACGGGCGTTTTGTCACATTATTTACGAATGTGTGCCTCGAAGCACAGGTTTTTCGGTGGAAATATTGTAGTTGGAATCAGTTGGTTTAATTCAATATTGATAAGTTATGATCACTCTGACTCGAAACCTGGGAATATAATTAATGAATCAAATCTTTTTTGAAAATCCCCAATCGTTGTCCATTCTATGTGCGCTATACGTATGTGTCATTTCGTTTAATTTATACTTCAAACCATAAGATCATTGTCAGCAATGTTTAAACAAATCGAGTTTGTTTAAATTTTGACAGATTGCAGGATAAAATGCTTGTTATTTGATTACAATTTTATGTTTAGGTACCTTGTGATTTTTTTTTGAAAAATTCATACATCAAACATAAAGATTATCTTTGTACGGCGTCGACATACATTTCTGCAACTATAATAGTTACTCGGTCGTTGCCTTCAATATCATTATTGACCATATTATTAATATTGCTGTTTACGGTATCTGTTTCAAGACTGGTTTCTCTTACATTGCTCTAGGTTTTCCTTAAAAAACGCTGATCTATATTACAGATCGGTATATAAGTGTCCCGCCGCGGCAAAAGGATGCAGTTGTCGTCTCCTACATGTAGCTCATTGTAGCATATCATATGTATACTAGTTGTATACATCAGATATGCTAAAATAAGCAACATGTACGAGCCGACAACTACATCCTTTTGCAACGGCGGGACACACATGGTTCCAGGCAGTTTATTACATTATTAATGATCATGTACAAGGAAATCTAGGTTACTAGAAAGAAATATAAAAGGAGTGAAGTGGTTTTTTTATATTCATCTGGTCATCTTTGTCAGGTATACCGTACACAGGAAAAAGAGAGTAAATGCTATTCTCTGACTTATAAAAATTATCAATACAGTCTCTTTTTCATGTCCAATGATACATGTTCAATAATAATAATAATACAAACAAGTAAAATTACCATTATACGATTTGAAATTATATTGTGAATTATCTTCTTGGGTCGTAGTGCACGACAATTTTTGGCAACTATCGAAATTTTGATAATTGTCACTAAGAATCAACACACCGTATTTAAAACAATGCGTCTTGTAATTTAATAATAAGTATCAGTACTACAATATGTCCAGATTAAAAAACAAACTCGATTTGTCTAAACATTAGTATATAATAATCTAATGGTGTCGGCTTAAAGGACGACAACTTTTTTTCGAAGTAATCTATTGACGTCATTTTGAACATTTACATTTTTTGGATTTTAACCACTTAGCGAGATTTTCAACATTTTTGTTGCCAGGATGATGAACAAAATAAAGGTCTGTAAGAATCTACCAAAAACCCTTTTTGAAAAAATGATTTCTTAAGCATTTTTACAATTTAGCTCTTCATATATGCTAGTGACACCATTAAAACTGTGTATATATAATTTACAGACTCCATTCCATTCCTTGTGTATGCATAAGAATGTGATCATCTGGCATGTGTTTGATGGAAAAAACAAGCAATAAACATGACATTACTCCGTCTTGCCCGTGAAAGAAGACACCAACGAACTATTTATTTTCAACTGGTCATTCAGTCAGGTATATCGTACACAGAAAAGGGGGAAGGTCATCTTATTTTCCCCATCTCCCTTTTCAGCTTATAACAACAAAACCAAACGGTCCCTTTCTAATGATCAGTAATTAGTAATTACCAAAACAGCTCAGGTATAAAATCCATTATCAAGATTTTTAAGCAGCTTATGAATTATCTTTTCAAATTATCTAACGATTGTTATTGCTTTTTATACCGTTTCCTTCCATTCCTAATAGTCTTTATTTTCTTTATGTGATGTTTAATGGACAATTGCTATCAAAAATATTAACATAAACGAGCATCACTCTCTGCATTTGTGTGTTTATTACGCAGAGGCATCCTGTTCATTTCGATATAGACCTTTGCTAAATTACTACGAAAGCTATTGCCAAGAAGACTTAAATCTACATTTCAAACTCAGCTCTCTGAAGCTTTTATTGTCTCAAATTATGGTCCAAAAGTAATACGACTTAAAAAGATCTTAAAACAATATTGTTCACTCGTAAAATGATCTTATAAAGTTATGATATCTTTATCACACAAACAAAAAGTTAAATTGAGCCAAACATTTACAACATGTTACACAGCAGCTACCATAGAGGTAGTTATTAACGTACATATTAATTGCAAAGGTGAATCTCTGAGATATTTCTGAATGAAACCGATATGATTTACAATTAAATTTCACGTAACACTCATATATTTTGAATTTATTAATACACTACGTGATTCACGTAAAGTATATCCCAAAGCATTTAATCTATTTCTTTAGATTCGATGCCATCCTTGTCTTAAAAACTCGTTTTCTTATGCTAAGATTTGCCTCCTAGACGTAAATGTAATTTATTGATGTGTACTTTTATTATTGAGATATGTTTCATTGGTTAGATAACAAATGACTTGGACACAGCTTCGAACGGCACGCAAGTGGAAGAGAGGTTCCGCCACAATATACTCGTAATTCTCACAATGATAAATATGAACTGGCATGTTTTGAACACAAAAGTATTTGCTTGGTGGTTAACTTTGATCATTTTCATTATCTTTTTGTATTCCAAAGAGACAAAAGCAAATCGAATTACTTTTTACTGTTTACTTGAGCTGTGTACATAGTCTTGTGTATCTAAAATTGAGTGACATAGAAATCAAAAAACAGCAGTCACGAAAGAAGATGAAAGGGTAACATTGCTCGATCACATTTCTCTGTACTCTCGCTGCTTTGCAAACAGATCACATAAGAGTTTTATAACAAAATATAAAGGAAAATAGTTAATGCTAATTAATGTTATTATTAGCATTTTTTTGTTTATTTGAATTCTCACATGGGCTAAAATAGTAATAATAGTATATTTATATGGCTGATTTTGAATTATTACTTTTTGGTTCTGGCAGATGATTAACTAATGCACATTTACTTACTAGCGGTAAAAACATAATATTCTATGTTTCTTTTTTCTTTTTTGAAAATATTCATACCGAGTTTCTGAATTTTAGTCATTGCTACCTCTTCCCGGCATGTTTAATATAGCATTTTTTTTGCCAAATATTTACCTTATTTATTTACCAGTAAGAGATAATACCGTCCAGAATTTTTTTTTTTTTACTATTTTCCTGCTTGTGCGTTAATACTCAAGTATAACCGCGCAAGTATGCGTTTACGCGTTGCACCTGTGTGTTTTACGCGGGAAAAGTAGTAAAAACGTCCGCATGGTGTACTTTAAACAAAAACCAAATAGGCAGGCCTCTTCACATCATGAATTGATACATATAAGCGCGTGCGTAGCTGAACACAGCACAACTGCAGGAGACACAGCGCGCGTTGTATGTGTGACTCGCGCATTAGTATCTATGGCGTACATGTATAGGATTATGTTTACTTGCGGATGAAAAAAGCCTCATAATACCCACCTATTTTATGTTGATCAAAGTATACTACCCCATGGCTGACGGTATTGTACTACATTTGTTGACTTTTAGATGGATTTCCAAGTTATATTTTGAGGTGTAGTAAAACAAATACAATATGGTTTATTTCGGAGAACTATTGCAAAATACTGCCCCTCAATGTTTCATGATCGAGACTTCCTCCCGTGGCGCAGCACCTCGGGGACAGTATTTTGCGATTCTTTCCGGACTCTGGAAAGTCACAACATTTTAAAGATTTAATTTCATTACATAGCATAGTTTGAACTGTTTACCCTTTGGTATTGAACGCGAGATCAAAATCAAAATCAATTGTTACAAAAACAACTGCCCGGTCAATATCAGGTAACATAAACAATGACTTCTGAAAATGACCTGCGTGTACGCATGGCTCCCGATAATAATGCGCATGATTTTTTAAAACGTTTGACAAAACGAAACGCGGAAGCAGTGCTTGGACTGATTGATATTTTTAGGAAGTGGCAAAGTTAAGAACTAATTGATTATCAACCGTTTTTAACCAAAAATTTATAAGAATGTAAAGACAAAATACGGTTATTAATGACAATTATAACTTTGTACCATCATTTAATTCTGTCATTTTTCTATATTCTCGGTGTTTATTTTGTGCCTTGGTACTTTTCTTCTAGAGCTTTGTTACATCAAAAAGTACCAGGCCTTAAAGAAAATTCTCCGATTTAAAAAAATAAACTCAAGAAAGATAATGTGCAGTTATTATTGTCTAGATAGTGGATGAAACTTTAAGGACGCACATTTATACTTATATAAAACACGGTAATAAAACTGCAATAGAAATGTTAATTTCATAAATTTACCTTTATTTATGGGCCTCAAGTAGGTTAATGTTAACAATATTTTAGACAATTGTTCTCCAAGGCAAATATTCAATGTCAATTTGCAAGGAACTGTGACCAGGTAACTTAAGATGAATATTATACTGATATTGCTTGATGTGCTGAAGGCTTTGTTTGCGTTTGTCTGTCGTATTGTCTATCTGAATACACTCAATTTCAAGTGGTAACTGTGGTAAAATATATTCATACAATAACGAAATATTCTTGATTTTGACCAGTTTTGCGTTTCGGTTGAGTTAGTTTTGAAAGTGCAAATTCAAAACCAATGGTCTTCTTTGTTGTTAAAAGAAAAGTATTTTCAAAAGTTATGTCCCTTTCAATAACTTGAACATTTTATATAGACAAAATCAGCACTTTATGTTTAGATCCATAAATGCACATGCACCTAAACAGTTCTTATAAATTATTAGAGCTAACACTCCTCTGTGATTTCGTTTAGCTTTTTTCGTTTAAAATTGGCCCCACATTAACTTAATCAAAATTATCATTTCTGAAACTAAGTATTTTAAAACCGTTTACTTTTTCAGAAACGAGATCAGTGAATTTGGCAGATCACACTTAACAAAACTGTCTCTAGAATATGACAAAAAGAACAGTTACGGCATTTTGGCAAAAAATTGTCAATAATTTAATCAGAAAATCAATTGCCAAAGTTGCTGCATTGGCTGTCAATGAAAAGTTGGAAAGATTTATCAAGTAGTTATTTAAATAGAGTAATGCTTATTGCTTACATATTGCTTGTGTGTACAACATATGTGCAATTATTTATTTAGAATAACCACACGAGCCATGTAATGTTTTAAGACTATACTAAATAATTAATACTAAATTGCCTAATGATTAAAATTTTAAGGCACGTACTGTATAGCACAGGAAACTTTCAAGTTATATAGAGTTTATCTAATGTATCCGTTCTCATATTTTGTGATACTTGCTACCGTGAAGCGATACAAATTCAGTTTTTATTCAGAGGGTAGACAATTTAATTAGATTTTATATGACAGTGACTCGAAATTGTTATATTGTGATGTATTTGATTATTAAAAATGCAACAAAAACGCCTGAAAACACATATAGAATTGTTAAATCTGTATTATAAATCGATTTTGTCCAGAAGGAAATTCAGAGAATGAAGAGAAACTGGTATTAAAATGGATATCATAAACAGCAATATTGCTGACTTCATCAGTTATGGTATTGATGACAACGAGTGGCACAAGTGTATGTCGAAGTCACACTCTAAATTGTCCTTCCTTTTGAGATATAACTGTTCGAAAAATCACTTGGTATATTTTCAGACAAAATGACAACTGGTAAGTGCCACAGTTTTAGCTAAAATACTTTTAAATGTGTAGAATAAAAGTTATTATGATTGAACAACTCGATGTACTTCTTGAAACACTAGATGAGACCGCGCTTTCTATGACATTGCAGTGTAGATTGGAATATTACTAGTCCCCGTTCTTAATTTCCGGGTTATAGGTACAGTAAAGTTTAGACTAACAACTCTCACGAAAATTAGTTTCACGTTTTATTCAGTTATGGCCTATTGAAGGCGGACTTGGATTCCAGGAAGACTAAGATTACTTTTACACCGGCAAAACACACTACAGTATAAAATGTATTTATATTTTATTTATTGACAAAAAAACCCATATTGTTTACGGTTGTCTAAGGTTTTTCCATAGGCTGCAAAATAAAGTTTGTTCTAATCTTCAATAAAAGAGATACAGGCCATTGTCTATATAAACGCATGACAATATCACAAACTCCTCACCTTGTACAATTCTAAATATTTTATGTAAAATTTACATACAGTTTTGATTCTTTTTAAAGTGTCCGTAATTTAGCTACCATAATATACCAGGATAAATCTTAGGAACAACTGGAAAATCAAACTACTGCCATCCTTTTATCACAAACTACTTAAATGAAGATAATTCATGCCTTCCAGACGTAAGTGCTTTTATTGGGACCCATTTCCCTTATTGAAATGTTCAATTTGATTTAATAATTAAGGTTTGATTTGATCAGAAAACAAAGAGTTGGACATGGCCTCTTCAAAAATATTTTCATAACTCTTGGTTGTAGGCTACGTTAATAGGCATAGTTAAAACCCATTAAGATGATTAATTTAACTGTAAAGAAATAAACCTGACTTTATGTTGTTGTATTGCCAAGCAGAGTCGGTTAAAGCAGAAGTACATGGACTTGTGCTTTTTACACGTAAATACATGGATTATCACATAAAAAGTTGTTGGATGTAACGCGTAATGTTCTAAAGGATAAGTATGTGAATTTTGTAAAAAGGGATTAATCTTTATAACTATTATATCCGGTATTTGTCGATTGGTATATTGGTATAAAGACGGAAACCAACCTGCAGTGCTTTCGGAATAGTTCTAACTTGCAGCGTACAATGAAAATTTATGAAAGCTATTGCAGATACGACTTTAGTGCACTGATATTACGAACTATTCCTCTCATTAAATAAAACAAGTTGTGTTTGTGTTGAGATGTGTGAATAAGAATGAGAAATAAGTCTTTGCATCGGAATATGAGATTAATATAACTTTAAGTTTCTTTTTCTCATAAGGTAAATGCTAAGAGTAAAATTGTACACCATTTGTTGCTAAGTTAAATTGGGACTGACCTTTGACCAGCATGTTGTTTTATAAGTCCTTTATTGACCATCCATTTTGTGCTTTTTGCTTTTTGCATGGACTTGGCGTTCTGTGACTTTGTCATGAACACCCATATGTCTAATGCGTACCAACTGGGACAAAAAAAATATAGTATAATCTTTTTTTTGTTTTTGTTTTTTTTAATAAATTATATTGATTGTTTGACTAATTGATTCGTCAAATTTGGAATAACAAGTATTACCATGCTAACATTGGATGCTATTATTTTTATCATACTTATAATACATAAAAGTACATTTCGGCTATAAAGTGAAGCAAAAGATTTTTTATTTACTCGTAGAAGTGTTCAATAGAAGGTTGCAAATATTTATTTTAAAAAAAATATTTACGAAGTAAGAAGTTTGCAAAAGAAACTGCTGTTGTGGTCCAACAACAATTCATGGGGTTTTGTTTAATTAAGATGTTGAACCTTTTTGTAAACGTTCATATTATGTAAACGTGCAGCTTGCATATAAATCAGAATAAACTGATACATAAGTCACTTAGTTACTGATTTCAATTCGATAACATTTGATCAGTAGGAAGATTCCAATCAGCTGAATCACATGTGATATTTTATTCTGCCATTATATATTACCATAAGTACATGCCTGGTGTACAACCAAGTAGGTGAAATCACATGTAATAAAATTACATTTTCCGATTTGGGGCACGATAAGAACCATTTCATTAGTAGTGCACTCTAGTTCACCTTGTAAGATTCATTTCAACGAAGTATGTTTGTTACAACCTACATTTGAGGTAAAACGTAAGGTACTGGTTTTAATAACTGGGTTAAAGCCAATAATCATTCTGTGAATGCAAGTAAAAAAACTTTATGATGATTGAAACAACACAAATGGTAGTCTAAGATCTAAGATTTCTCGTGTAAAAATAACTAAGCTTCCAGGAGTAACAATTGATAGAAACTTAACTTGGAAAAATCACATTGATAACACAGCTAAGGAAATGCAATATCGGGATTATAAACAAAATAAAACATTTTATTCAAAAAGAATGTTATAATATACACTTCATTGTTCATTTGTACATGTACTTCATACATTAATTACGGTATTCTGGTTTTGGGATGTTCGTGCACAACGTACCTAAACAAAATGCTCAAGTTACAAATTTGTTCCAAATGTCATCATAAAAGCCACACAGCACTCCTTATTTGAAAAAATATATATCATATAATATATTCAAACTTAAACTGTTCATTTCATGTATATACAAATACTCTAATAAGGAACTACCAACTTGTTTCGAAAACATCTTATAGATCTGAAATTCATGATTATCAAACAAGAAACAAACAAGAAACAAATTTGGAATAACAAGTATCACCATGCTAACATTGGATACTATTGTTTTATCATACTTATAATACATAAAAGTACATGTAGGCTATAAAGTGAAGCAAAATAATTTTTACTTGTAGAAAGTGATTAATATAAGGTTGCAAATATCAAATCTGTACAGAATTTTTACAGAAAAGACATTCTAGCTCTTTTCATTCTGTTAGGGGCCATTATTTTGGAATTCACTTGATAATAATATAACATATTTCTTTTTCGTCAAAGGATTTCATTACGAAAAATACTCGTTACCTGGTTATAAAAAGGGAATATTTGGAGCTTTAATTCTATGTATTGTTTTTCTCCTTTGTGTGTGTGTGTACCATGATTTGTGATGTATATTTTCCAGGAGTTTTCCAAGCCATTTCTTTTCTCAATGTGTTTACATGTGTATATTTTGTATGCATTTTTATGGAAATAGGGTCAACTGTATTGAATTTAATATGTTTTACCGATTTAAAGCTTATTCTTACGTTAAGAATCCATTAACAGGTGTGTTTTAATTTCTGAAAAATAAAAACGGCATTATATAGCTTATTTGCTATGATAGAATTAAGGATTGATTATCGATGCTATGTTACGCTTTTAAAACTGATACATCATCACTAAGTACCGAAGCAAAATTCCATGGGAGGTAATTGCAATTGCGCCGATCTAAGCCAAATCTATATTATTGCGCTCTGGGATACATTGACATGGAAGGTAAATAAACATGCCAATGGACGTCAGGCTGTTCTTAAAACAACAGTACTGATTTCTAACTCTCTGCATTGTCTGTACTGTTATTTCGTTTTATGCACCAACCTAGTTTTAAATGAATCTAAAATCGTACTTTAATTTTTTTTAAAGATATTTTTATTAGCTCGAAATATGTAAATTATATAGTAAACCATGAAAATGTATTTATTTATTTATATGTAAATAAATGGTTTAAGAAGTCCTTGATTTGGTAAATAGGACAAAATATATTACTTGAAAATATTTATATTTCCCTCATTGACCTTGCCATGGAGTAAAGAATGGTTCATTTCTTGTTCTATAATTAAAGTACGTTATAAATTGTCAGCAGCTGAAAAATTTGCGAGATGGTTTATTATACCTCTTGGGATTTTAAAACAACTAGTAAAACTGTGTTGTTTTCACATGTTAGAACAATATATTTTGTGACTTTGGTATTTTTATCTGCTTTTGAAGTCTACGAAATTAATCGTTTACTAACACATTTTTGCTCAAAATTCTCCAAGTATAGATCTGGAAATTTGAAGTCTTCGCGAATAGATAATTTATGAGCTCAAAAGTATTGCTTATAGGACGATAGCTACCCAAGAAAACATTGTTATTCCAACATATTCCATAGAAGACAAAACGATTTCACATGTTTATTTTTGTGATAACGCAGGTTTTGAAAAGGCAATCTTTCGAGCTATGAAGTTGAAATGTTTAAATGTGGTCGGTATATCTGAGTTATGTCGCTGAGGGGCTTTTTGTGATATTTCATCTCCAAAATGGAATATATATATATATGTGATGACTCACCCCGAAAGGGGGACTTTGCAGATGATATCAATTTCAATATTACCATTTTATCATCTGTTACAGCATTTTCTACGCTTTAAAATGACACCTTATTTGTTGAAATTGATCAAGGCGATCAAATTTTACAACAGAAAATCTGCTGGAAATTCTTATTATTTTCTTAATTTTGTCCTGCCTATTTTTACCGGTTTCGTGAAAAGTGTTCTGTCGCAAAGTCCCCCTTTTCGGGGTGAGCCATCACATATGTCCAATTAAGTAGAATTCCAATAGTCAGAGACGCCAAATTTAAGGTCTAAGGAATTTAAAAATGGGAAAAGGGCTATGTAGTAGCACAGAATATTGTTTCATTTTCCGATAACCACTGGCAGTTTAGAAAAAACCGCGTTCGCCAAATATGACAAACGTATGCCACAAAAACGTGAAATTTGCCAGTAAAAAAAAACCCGAGTCTATTTTTCAGCTATCAAAAGTGTCAAAAAATGAAAATGTCTCCTTTGCAAGTTTGTTTCCTACCTAAAGTTATCGTTAGTTACTTTGACACACTTAATTACTTGTATTAGACTAATGTCTCATCGTCCTATTATTTATATAAATCGTATGCATTAATTAATAGATTCGTAGTAACCTCTAATAGCATAGATAAAAACTAATTTGCATTAATTAATGATACGTGATGATTTTCACTTTTACCAGACTGTTTCAACAATGGCAACTAATTGGGTTCAGTGTCTTTGCATATTAATGATCTTTAACAATTACAATGTTTTGAATATGTTTGAATTCGATTGAATATTCAATGTTCTTTGATGGTTTATGTAAAAACGGTTTTAAAAGTATTAAACAAAAGAACTAATCACCAGGGATAACTATCATTATGTGATTCAGTAAGATCTCTTTATAATGACAACAATACACGCGTTTTACAATTATGAACTACCGTCTCTCATTGCAGATTACACATTAAACAAGTGTAAATCAGCAAGATCATGAGAGGAATAGGTATTCTTTTTTTTTTTAATTTAACGTATATTTACTTAAATTTTGTTTTCGTTCGTCATAAATATTTTGAATGAAATAGTTAACTATTTTGAAATGCGTTATTTTCAAAAGTCTCCCTTACACGTTTCTTGTTAACTCTGAGATGAGGACTTACTTTGAATACAATCAGACATGAATAATGAATTCCTCAATGTTGTCATCAGAAAGTCCAGATAGGAAACTTGTCTATTTGCACCCTAAAAATCCGGCTAAGTTAGGGGATTGCGCCACGCGGGCGTCATGCCTAGACCGACGCTGCGCGAGTGCGTAGTGACTCCGCTGTGCGTTTTGTCGCGCGCTACTATTATTTGACTATAACGCAACACGCATCATACATTTTGCCGCCTAATTAGGCGTAAGCAAAGAACAACGCTTAACTGGCTCGACAGCCGCATTCTCAGTCAAATTACCATTTAGTTGCCAGAGTACGGTTGTCATCTTCTAGTGTCATTAAAGCATTTTTCTTATCTGTTTGTTTCGATCCAAATCAATATATGTGTTTATGTGAAAATAAACGCAGATATAATATACATGGAGACAGAAAAAAAAATAGATCAAAATAAATTGATCAAAATAAAAATAAAATAGATCATGTGTCAGTGTAACAACAATCAGGAGTCCCTAATTAAAAATATTTTAGCTTCAGATATATTTCTGAAAGACCTTTTGTCCAACAAACAAGGTAATGTTTCACACTAGTGAGTAACATGGAGCATCTACCTCAATTGACCAATCAAACGTCAGGACTTTATTCGGTGTGTCATTTCCATATATGTCAACATTTAGGGCCTGATTTAAATTACTCAGTAACAATCGGACCTAGGTCCAGTTCCAATTGGTTTAAATACTTTCAACATAATAATAAATTGTCAACTACGCTCTAGGCATTTCTATAAAGGTTTAAAACTTCTATTAATATATTTCAATAACAAAAAACATTAATGTAATATCAATACCTTACGCAGTTTATGATAATATGCAGAGACACCAAGCTAAGATTTAAATATTTTATATTTTAGAAGGTAAAATGACACAATATTTTCAGAAATTCATCATATATACAATACACACTGCATGTAGTATGAACTTTATTATTTTCTAAATAATGTTTATTAACAACACACTATAT
>JXSR01S001882.1:25574-37664 GCA_000969725.1 Ophiothrix spiculata
ATATGTACGCCAAAATGTGTGATATTCTGATAGGTGTAAGTAGGTAAAAACTTGCAGTAAACATGACATTCAGCCTAGCGAGACGTTTTTAGGGACCGTAGCCTTAACTCCTCGTTTTGTCTTTGAGTTGCCTATCCAAACAAAGAAGTGGCAAATAAATTTAACGCTTTATGTTCCATTGTTAAACTTGCGAACGATAACGCGTGAAAGGAAAACTTGAAAAGAGCGTCCCGATACTACACATGACTTGTTACAATTACGATATATTTAACTAACACAATTAACTTCTCTGCCAAGTTGCTTACATTTCCTGTAAAATTACCTGTCGCAAATCGAGAACTGAATTCTTTAATCTGCTGCAATGCTTATTTTCCATACCTTTTGCAATCCCTTTTCATATAGATTGACCTGTTCCTATATCTACCTTTTAATCGGCTTCAATTGTCAACAGCACGCAATTTATATCATTCTTAGTGTCCCTATAGATACATGGAAGAGATAAATGAGTCTCATTATCACAGTAAATTTACTTTGTAAGACGTTTACAGCTTCTAGACAGTGTGAGGTATAACTCTAAATGACAATAGGTGTTTGGGGGATTCTAATGGCGTCATTCATCAGTAAAAGCATACGGGATGTAATTGGTCGCAATATTTTTAGCAAAGGGTAGAAGCTAACCTTTAAAGACATACATAGGTTCTACTGAAACATATTGTACATTATATTATACAATCGATATCTGGCATTAAATTGGATAACAATGATTTATTCATTTTAAACCTAAAACATGGTTTTTTTGCCACTTTAAAGTTAAATAATATCTGCAAATATAATGCATGATTTAAAGATTAAAATTGTCTCAGCATGCAGGCATTTAGTCTTAACCAAGAGTCTACCAATTATCATAGTACATTGTGCTTTTTCTCCTGAATCATCGTTTTCCTTCGATTCAATCTGATATATATCCCAAGAAAGAGTACATTGAAAAAGGCACACATTAATTTGTAATTTGGATTAGAATTGAACAAGTTTGATTTACGATCAAACCAGGGTAATGCTTTATAATAAGAATCCGTCCAAAAGCCCGACCAGCTTTTCTCTCCCATAAAATCCATCACTTCTATTATGGCCGTTGTCTTTAGCATGACGAAGTAACGCTATATAAAACATGTAGCTTTTCAGTAAAAAATCATAGTTCAATCATGTTTAGCCATGAAAAGTGTCAAAAAGTAAGAAATAAAGAGAATTATTTTTTTTGTCGTTAGTTATATTTGAGTTAATTTTATCCAAATTACTTTTACTTGAATTAAACTAATGTCTCATCGTCCTATTAATCGTGTGCATTAATTAATAGAATCGTAATAACTTCTAATAGCATAGATACACACTAATTTACATCTATTAATGAAACGTGATGATTTTCACGTTTACCAGACTATTTCAACAATTGCAACTAATTGGGTTCAGTGACTTTGCATATTCATGATCTTTAACAATTACAAAATGTTTTTGAATATATTTAATTTCGATTGAATGTATATGTATTATAGCCCACTTAAATAATAGTACTTTAATGTTGGTTGACCAAAATAAACTTCTCAAAACACTTTGGTAAGCTTTGTTTTTTTTTTATTTATAGAGACTACACAAAGTTTACCTGATTTATTATTTCTTGTTTTGAGGGTTGATAATCACAAAACACACCCGCAATGCTTCATTACACATTTTGCAAGGCTCTGGAACAAATTTTGTTCTCTTATAAAAATGTTTATAAGCAAGTATGCCTAATAATCGTAAGTTTACAAAATAACAAAGACATTTTGAAAAATCTTGAAAAAACAAATAAAACTGAATTAAAAAAAACCCCGAAGCGCGACAGGACGAGAAACATAAATATCCTTTTAACTTTGCCTACGATATCTCGAGTTAAATATTTAATTATAACATACCCAATTTCCATTATATTTCGAAATGAACAGTCACATATATAAATAGAAAGAGATACTCTCTACTTTTGGACAAAAATAGTCTAGCATTTGATTGTATTATTTTAGATAAGGCTAAATAAAATAAATTGTTTGTCTGAAAGCTCCCGCGCGCGTTAGTTTAAGTGTTTTTATTATATTTTTTTGAAAATTATTCTGCATAATTGGAAAACATTCCATATGAACTCCTTTTATATTTACTTGCAACATAACATTTAATTAAATTGGTTCTTTATTCTGTTTCTGATTTTAAAAAAAGGCCAATCTTAACATTAATTTTGTGTCTGACATGTAAATATATGAGGGAGTGTATGTATATTTTGTCTTTCAAGATAATCTTACACTGGCTTTAATTACAAGTATGAAAGTCATTTCAGTAATGTAATGACTGGTGACTGGTACCTACCTCATCAGGATAACAGTAAAGGTAGCACACCATGCTCATCATGGATCAACATGTGATACAAGATTTTACAATCTATTTCTATTATTTCCAAAACCCTGTTCGAATTTGAGTACATCAAATACATTACAAGATTAAGCCTTCATGTTATTGGCTAAGATGCCGGCTTGACCCAGTTTACTGTTGTTATTACTAAGTTAGTCGAATATCTAATAAAGCTGCCAACAAATTGCTATCAAGGGTCACTGAGCTACATTCAGGTCAATCGTAGTGAAATATTTGTCCTAGATTTACATTTACGTATCATAGATGGTAACTAAAACTGGTTTAGATAATTCCTAAAACATAATCCACCATAACATTTTGAAATAGTGGGTATAGTATCAGAATAAGAATAAGAAATAAGTCTTTACATCGGAATATGAGATTATAATTTCCAGTTTCTTTTCTCATGAGGTAAATTCTAAGAGTAAAATTGTACACCATTAGTAGCTATTAAAGTTAAATTGGGATTGACCTTTGACCAGCATGATTTTTTATTAGTCCTTTATTGACTATCCATTTTGTGCTTTTTGCATGGACTTGGCGTTCTATGAATCTGTCATGAACACCCATTATCTCCTGCGTACCAACAGGGACAAACAAACAAACAAGTATGAATTACGTTTTAAAGGAATATTACCACATAATTGAAATGAATTATTTTTGAGAAGGCTATATGAAATAAAAATCGATAGAGTATAATTTTGTGTTAATTATTTTCTGCATCAAACCCTTTCGTAGCTTGGTGATATTCTTATCTTGAACTCCAGGAATGAAATAATTTCTTTGAATAATGTTTTATAAGTTATATTGATTGTTTGACTAATTGATTTGTCAAATTATAAGGCCCAAATTATAGTGAGAATGTTTGGTGATTTGAACACCAACTATCCGTTATTGATAAGATGATGCATTGGAATTATATTACTAGATTTGTGAAAATGTTTGGTGATTTGAACACCAATTATCCGTTATTGATTAGAAGATGCATTGATATTATATTACTAGATTATAAGATAACAAAGACTTGTTAAACAAAATATTTGGTAGCTCAAAAAAACTATAATTTTGCCCTAACAAGTATTATCATGCTAACATTGGATACTATTTTTATCATACTTATAATACATAAAAGTATATGTAGGCTATAAAGTGAAGCAAAAGATTTTTTATTTACTCGTAGAAAGTGTTCAATATAAGGATCAGTAGGAAGATCCCAATCAGCTGAATCACATGTGATGTTTTATTCTGCCATTATATATTACCATAAGTACATGCCTGGTGTACAACCAAGTAGGTGAAAACACATGTAATAAAATTACATTTTCCGATTTGGGGCACGATAAGAACCATTTCATTAGTAGTACACTCTAGTTCACCTTGTAAGATTCATTTCAACGAAGTATGTTTGTTACAACCTACATTTGAGTTAAAACGTAACGTACTGGTTTTAATAACTGGGTTAAAGCCAATAATCATTCTGTGAATGCAAGTAAAAAAACTTTATGATGATTGAAACAACACAAATGGTAGTCTAAGATTTAAGATTTCTCGTGTAAAAATAACTAAGCTTCCAGGAGTAACAATTGATAGAAACTTAACTTGGAAAAATCACATTGATAACACAGCTAAGGAAAATGCAATATCGGGATTATGAACAAAATAAAACATTTTATTCAAAAAGAATATTATAATATATACTTTATTGTTCATTTGTACATGTACTTCATAAATTAATTACGGTATTCTGTTTTTTTATGTTCGATCACAACGTACCTAAACAAAATGCTCAACTTACAAATTTGTTCCAAATGCCATCTTAAAAGCCACACAGGACCCTTATTTGAAAAAAATATATATCATATGATATATTCACACTTTAACTGTTCGTTTTATGTATATACAAGTACTCTAATAATGAACTACCAACTGGTTTCGAAAACATCTTATCGATCAGAAATTCATAACTATCAAACAAGAAACAAAGCACATTTTTACAGAGAAGACATTCTAGCTCTTTTCATTCTGTTAGAACCCAGGAGCCATTATTTTGGAATTCACTTGATAATAATATTTAAAAAAAAAAGTCAAAGGATTTCATTACGAAAATACTCGTGACCTGGTTATAAAAAGGGAATTTTTGGAGCTTTAGTTGTATGTATTGTTTTTTCTTCTTTGTGTGTGTGTGTGTGTAACATGATTTGTGATATATATTTCCCAGGAGTTTTCCCAAGCCATTTCTTTATCAATGTGTTTACTTGTGTATATTTTGTATGCATTTTTTATGGATGAAGAATCAACTCTATTAATTTCAATATCTCTCACTGATTTTTAAAGCTTATTCTAACGTTTAGAATCAATTATCAGGTGTGTTTTAATTTCTGCAAATTAAAAAAGGCATTATATAGCTTATTTCTTATGATAGAATTAAAAAATTATTGTCGAGGCAGTATTACGCTTTTAAAACTGATACATCATCACTAAGTACCGAAGCAAAATTCCATGGGAGGTAATTGCAATTGCGCCGATCTAACCGAATCTATATTATTGCGCTCTGGGATACATTGACACGGAAGGTAAATAAACATGCCAATGGACGTCAGGCTGTTCTTAAAACAACAGTACTGATTTCTAACTGTCTGCATTGTCTGTACTGTTATTTCGTTTTATGCACCAACCTAGTTTTAAATGAATCTAAAATCGTACTTTAAAGTTTTTTTAAAGATATTTTTATTAGCTCGAAATTTGTAAATTATATAGTAAACCAGGAAAATGTATTCATTTATTTTTATGTAAATAAATGGTTTAAGTCCTTGATTTGGTAAGTAGGACAAAATATATTACTTGAAAATATTCAAATTTCCTTCAATTGACTTGGAATACAATTAAAGAATGGTTCACTTTTTCCTCTATATTTTAAGTACGTTATTGTCAGCTTTTTTGAAGTTGAAAAAATTGCGAGGTGGTTTATTATACAGCCTCTGGGGCGTAACAGGTGTTGGTCGCCAGGCGGGGCAAAGCCCCCAAATTTCCCCCTGACGGAATTTTTTCTCCTTCTCCCCCCCTTTTTTTACCTTTAATTGTTGTAAATTTTGGAATTCGCGCGGAGCGCGAAAAAATTGTTGCAAAACTATGGCAAATTGTAAATTTTATTTTAACAATTGAGATAATAGCTTGAAATTCGCGCAAAGCGCGAATTTCTTTGGACATTTTACATCTTAATTATCAAAAAAGGGGAACCTCTTCTTTCTGTCTTCCCTTTCCCTTCTCTCCTTCCCTTTTTTATTCTTTTTTCTTCCCCTTTTCTTTTCTTTTCCCCCCTCTTTTTTCCCTTTTCTTCCTCTTTTTTTCCTTTTCTTTTTTCCCCCTTCTTTCTTTTCCCTTTTTCTCCCTCTTTTCTCTCCCGTTCCCTTCTTTTTCCTTCTTTCCCTCCCCTTTATTTTTCCCCCTGGGTCCACGAATTTCCCCCCTGAGAGCCTTCGGGGGGGGGGGGCAACTTGTTGTATTGTTTTCACATATTAGAATAATATATTTTGTGACTTTGGTATTTTTATCTGCTTTTGTAGTCTACGAAATCATTTTTACTAACACATTTTTGCTCAAAATTCTCCAAGTATAGATCTGGAAATTTGAAGTCTTCACGAATAGATAATTTATGAGTTTAAAAGTATTGCTTATAGGACGATAGCAGCTACCCAAGAAAACGTTGTTATTACAACATATTCCATAAAAGACAAAACGATCTCACATGTTTGTTTTTGTGAGAACGCAGATTTTGAACAAGTAATCTTTCGAGCTATGAAGTTAAAATGTTACCTAGTGTGATCGGTATATCTGATCTATGTCGCTGAGGTTTTTTTTGTGATTCATCACCAAAACGGTATATATATATCCATTTAATTAGAATTCCAATAGTTAGACACGCCAAATTTAAGGTCTAAGAAATTTAAAAATGGGAAAAGGGCTATGTAGTAACACAGAATATTCCTTTTAAATTTCCAGTAAAAAAATCTCTATTTTTTAGCCATCAAAAGTGTCAAAAAAATAAAATAAAACAAGATGTCTCCTTTGCAAGTTTGTTTCCTACCTAAAGTTATCGTTAGTTAATTTAACACAATTACTTGTATTAGACTAATATCTCATCGTCCTATTATTTATATAAATCGTATGCATTAATTAATAGATTCGTAGTAACCTCTAATAGCATAGTTAAAAACTAATTTGCATTCATTAATGATACGTGATGATTTTCACTTTCACCAGACTGTTTCAACAATGGCAACTAATTGGGTTCAGTGACTTTGCATACTAATGATCTTTAACAATTACAAATGTTTTGAATATGGTTGAATTCGATTGAATATTCAATGTTCTTTGATGGTTTATGTAAAAACGGTTTTAAAAGTATTGAAGAAAAAGTACTAATCACCGGGGATAACTATCATTATGTGATTCAGTAAGTTCTGTTTAAAATGACAACAATACACGCGTTTCACAATTATGAACTACCGTCTCTCATTGCAGATTACACATTGAACAAGTGTAAATCAGCAAGAACATGAAAGGAATAGGTATTCTTTTTTTTTTTTTTAATTTAACGTACATTTACTTAAATTTTGTTTTTGTTCGTCATAAATATTCTGAATAAAATAGTTAACTATTTTGAAATATGTTATTTCCAAAAGTCTCCCTTACACGTCTCTTGTTAACTCTGAGATGATGACTTTCTTTGAATACAATCAGACAATTAATAATGAATTCCTCGACTTGTCAATGTTGTCATCTTCTAGTGTCTGTAAAGCATTTTTATTATGTGTTTGTTTCCATCCAAATCAATATATGTGTATATGTGAAAATAAACGCAGACATAATGTCCCTTTTTGAAATTTTGGACTCTAATAGGGCCAGTTCCGTGACCTCCGATATGACCTTTCACATTTTTGGCTATAACTCCAGAACCACATTTCAGACATAGGTAAAAATATACTTTTTCTGCTTCCTTGTAAGTTGTGATGAGAGGAACATGTTGGCGTGGTTTTGAACGATATTTGACTAGTAACATGTTATGGATGTCATATTGGCTATGTTGGAAATGCTCAATGGCGTGGATTTTGCATCTTTCAGTTCTGGAATCTATGGGTCTCAAAGATTAAGAATCAGTCAAATACAATTGTACAGACTCCATTTTGCAGTCAAGGCCAAAAGCAAGGTTCTTCCCACAGACTAACATGACTTGTTACAATTACGATATATTTAACTACCACAATTAACTTCTCTGCCATGTTGCCTTCATTTTCTGTAAAGTAACCTGTCGCAAACTGAAAACTAAATTCTCAAATCTGCAATACTTTATTTCCATACGTGAAAAATTCTCAAATCTGCAATACTTTATTTCCATACCATTTGTAATCCCATTTCATATGGATTGACCTGTTCCTATATCTACCTTTTAATCGGCTTCAATTGTCAACAACACGCAATTTATATCATTCTTAGTGTCCCTATAGATACATGGAAGAGATAAACGAGTCTCATTATCACAGTAAATTTACTTTGCAAGACGTTTACAGCTTCTAGACAGTGTGAGGTATAACTCTAAATGATAATAGGTGTTTGGGGATTCTAATGGCGTCATTCATCAGTAAAAGCATACGGAATGTAATTGGTCTTAGCATTTTTAGCAAAGGGTAGAAGCTAACCTTTAAAGACATACACAGGTTCTACTGAAACATATTGTACATTAGATTATACAATCTTTATCTGGCTTTATATTGGATAACAATGATTTATTCATTTTAAACCTAAAACATGGTTTCTTAGGTTAATTAATGTCTGCAAATGTGATGGCTCACCCCGAAAAAAGTGGGGGGGGGGGCTTTGAAGATGATATCAATTTTGATTTCATCATTTCATCTGTTACAGCATTTTCTAAGCTTTACGTGTCGAAATTGATCAAGGCGATCAAATTTTACAACAGAAAATCTGCTTGAAATTCCTATTATTTTTCTAAGTTTTTTGTTGCCTATTTTCGTCAGTTTCTCGAAAAGTGTTCCGTCGCAAAGTCCCCCTTTTCGGGGTGAGTCATCACAAATTTAGGTATTCAAACATGCTACAGAGTTGCTTATCGCTAATCAACAACGATGCATCCATGCGTCTGCGTATTTTGTATCGCGCGAGGGTGGCTTTAGCCACCCGAGTGTGATAAAAATACGCCGACGCATCGGATGCAGAGTTGTTGATTAGCGATGAACAACTCTGTAGCATGTTTGAATACCTTTCAACAACGAAAATCTTCCTAAAAACGTATGAATTAAATTCTAAATGTTTTCAATTTAACAGACAGTCATCTCAATAAAAATACTTTGAGAGAATCTGAAACAAAATGCTAGTTTTAAATGATTGTTGCTATTAATAACTATTCCCAAGCACTAGTCCTTGCACGTACTCAAGTTCCCGACGCGCGATGAACAGTGCGCAGATTTATGTGCACTGCGTAAACGTACCCCTGTGTACGCAGTGCCGTGCGTGACGCGCTTATTTGAATATCAACTGTGGATTCATCACTAATCAACAACGGCGCGCTCCCGCATAAGAAGATGCAGTGAGTTGTTGAAATAATGCATGATTCAAAGATTTAAAAAATTTCAGCACGCAGACAGTCAGTCTTAACCAATAGTCCACCAATTATAGTATATCATGCTTTTTCTCCTGAATCATCCTTTTCATTCGATTCAATCTGATATATATCCCAAGAAAGAGTCCATTGAAAAAGGCGAACATTAATTTGTAATTTGGATTGATTTACGATCAAACCAGGGTAATGCTTTATAATAAGAGTCCGTCCAAAAGCCCGACCAGCTTTTCTCTCCCATAAAATCCATCACTTCTATATGTCCGTTGTCTTTACCATTACGAAATAACACTATATAAAACATGTAGTTTTTCAGTACAAAAAATCATAGTTAAATCATGTTTAGCCATGGAAAGTGTTAAAAAGTAAGAAATAAAGAAAGTTACTTTTAAAACAAGGTATCTCTTTGCATGATTGTTTATCTCAAAAAGTTATCGTTAGTAATATTTGAGTTAATTTTGTCGAAATTACTTTTACTTGTATTAGACTAATGTCTCATCCTATTAATCGTGTGCATTAATTAATAGAATCGTAATAACTTCTAATAGCATAGATAAACACTATTTTGCATCTATTAATGAAACGTGATGATTTTCACGTTTACCAGACTGTTTCAACAATTGCAACTAATTGGGTTCAGTGACTTTGCATATTCATGATCTTTAACAATTACAAAATGTTTTGAATATACTTGATTTCGAATGAGTATAAATAGCCTACTTAAATAATAGGACTTTAATGTTGGTTGACCAAAATAAACTTCTCAAAACACTTTGGTAAGCTTTGTTAGCTTCCAATATATCATTCAATCTAGTTTTTTAAAATAATTTTATATATTATTTTGATGATTTATTTATATTTAATGACACCAGATTTGTTACGAAAGCTTACTTTATGGCTAAGTAATTACCTTTGCTAACAATTGGTTTAAAAATAATTTTGTTTGAAAAGTTCACGTGGTAGATTTTACATCAGGATTATTTTTTTTTCTGTTGTGATGTACATTTTGTCAATAAGCAACTTTCTATATCGTACCTGCCATTGTAAAATGAAAACGTGAGACATAGTAATGGGCCAAGCAACAGACCACTTCTGGGTTGTGTAATCAAGATCTTCAAAGCACAGATGTAGTCAAGATCTTTGGTGTTAAAATTAGTAAAGATCTTAAATGGAAAACTCACGTCGGTGACATTGTTAGATGTGCATCTGGCCGTTTGTTTATGCTAAGCATTTTAAAGCGTCATGGACTTTCTGTTAATGATCTTGTTACCATTTTTACAGGTTTTATTCGCCCTCTTCTGGAGTACGCAGTGCCAGCATGGCACTCATGCCTTACAGAGTATCAGCATCTTGCTTTAGAACGTATCCAGAGGAGGGCGTGTAAAATCATTCTTGGTAATAACAATTACAAGGACTACCAAGATGCACTCAATACATGCAAAGCTTCAGGATCTTAGACAACGTCGTGATCAAATATGTCTTAAGTTTGCTAAATCCATGTACACATCAAATGACTTTAGAAATTGGTTGCCAAAATTACGCAGTGAACAGGTCAAAATTCCTCTCCGCAATGGACATAAAATGACTCTTCCTAAGGTTCGTACCCAGCGTTATGAACAGAGTCCCATCCCATTAATTAACACCATCAGCGTGTAGTACATATGCATCACTTAACCCTTACCCTCCTACGTACTACAAAGTACTACAGTAAGACATCAAGAATTAGCCAATATAAGTCCCAATACGTCACAGACGGCGGATATAAATGATCAGGAAATTGCTGCCCGGGCAGGCCATGCTCGGTGGCTTGGCATAGCTGGACATTGGAACGGGATAGCGGGGGTCGGGGGTTCGAATCCCAGGGGGAACCGGGGGGATCCCGAAATTTTTTCATGACGTATTTGGACTTAGACTGTATTTAAGCGTGCGAGAGTAAGGGTTATTGGTTAAGCTTTGGAACAAAGGCTGTGCCAAGTAATACCGGGAAGTGCCAGTATATGGCACATATTATCGTCCCGATTACAACCCGATTAGCCTCTGAAGAGCATAGATTCCAGCGTAGCGCCATCAGCCGATTCATCCCGATTAGCCTGGTGATCAAGCGGTTGTTTTAGATCAATTGCAAAAGTAGACTTAATAATGAAATTCTTGCGCTTTATTTCCAAGTGGAACGGATAGCCCAGTGGCGAGGCGTGGAGTACTGATAATCAACGTGAATCGATGGAAAATGCTTTATGTGGCCTTCGTTCGAATCCTCTCAGGTTCTTGTTGGTTTTTTTTTTCACTTAAGTTATGTTCAACATAAATCATAGCATTATTTATTTTTTCAGTTGTAAATTGTTAATTCTTTTGTGCGAAAGATGCAACTGGTTATCAAGTTATTCTTACCCGTTTCGGTTTTTCTGTGCTATTGATTATGAAACTAATAATCTTTGAAATTTTACTGTCGTGCAAGTGCAATTATTTGAGTAAACCATCTCTGGCAGTGCATATTGTGACCTATGAAAGATTATTAATCAAACATTGACTTTTAATTATTAGCCAGAATCGAAAGCACCTTCAAAGTGACATTCAAAAACACACGATTATACCCCTTTGTTTCCGACAAGTTATACAATAAAGCTATACAATAATTCCACTTTTGGGCATAATCCATGCATGACATCTTTAACATCATCATTCACGTCAGAATAACTATAGGATTTGAGATCGATATTGAATCAATTTGAATTTTTGTACATGCTTTATACAATAGAGTGTATTGATGCCTTTAAGCGTTGGTTCGAAATAAATACTGCATTTGGAACCCGAACGGTTTTACAAGAAATCAACTTCTTCCACAAAAACATAAATGATAGTCAGTGAAAAAAAAATCACCGACCGTACTATAGGATTCGAACCTGGAACCTTGGCTTTATAAGCGTCATGCTCTACCAACCGAGCTAATGGGTCAGATGTGGAAAAGTAGTTGAATTTTAATCTGAAAGTGTTCAGTTCTTACCCGTCCCTCTACCACCCTCTCATTATTA
>JXSR01S001882.1:38516-51432 GCA_000969725.1 Ophiothrix spiculata
CCTTTTGCCGCGGCGGTACACATATGGTCGTAACATGTGAAATCTAAAAGCATTTAAACACGCATAAAACACAACAGCAGTCAGTGGTTATGTGGTTTGACAACGTACCGATCAGTCAGGCGATTGGAAAAGCAAGTGGTTCGAGTCTTCTGCAGTGTTTATTAATTTCTTGACTCATTTTTTCTTTATTTTTTTAATAATTGTAGTTTTAATTGTCATTATGTTTTTTCTTGCATTCTCTATTTTATTTCATTTATTTCATACCTCTTTCAGTTTTTTCATTATTTTTGTATTGTATTTTTTATTCAAAATGCAAAATAGCATATTGAACATTAACTACTTATTTCTTTCGATTTTGTTTGATTATATTTCGCTTTTCTTTGTTATGTTATGCATATTTGGCTTTTAAGCGCCATTAAAACCACTAATAAGAAAATGTTTGATTAGGATAACAACTCATGTAAAAAAAAACTCAGTCTGGCAAAATCATAATATGAACCGTCTCAAATAAAAGGAGCGGAAATGTCCTATGCTCAAACGGGTTTCTGCATATGCCCCAAAGATGTACCGTGATGCTGCACTAACTAATCGGATCAATTCCATAATTACATACAACCTGCTCAAAATCATTCACAATCGATGTTTAAAACAACCGCTTGATCACCAGGCTAATCGGGATGAATCGGCTGATGGCGCTACGCTGGAATCTATGCTCTACAGAGGCTAATCGGGTTGTAATCGGGACGATAATATGTGCCATATACTGGCACTTCCCGGTATGTCTCTGGTTGATTGGTGTTTTATCCTTTTGATACTAGTATTTGATGTATTGCCTTAGTTTGTTGCCTTTAATTGTTTTTATGTGTAATTTGTAAATATTGTGTAATTCAGCCTATGCTGCGATGCAATTTGAATAAACCTTGAATTGAATTGCATGTCCCAGAAGGCACGCTGAAAGTCAAATACGGGTACTTTTGCGCGAACGACCAGTAAGTTATTTTACGCAACGTAGTAATGGTCGATCCAGCAGAAGTACCAGTATTTATAGTACTTTCAGTATACAATATTCGACATGGAAAAGTGATCTATTGTGAAGAAAAAAAGAGTCATCGCAATTAAAAGTGAATTGTCAAAATAAAAATTTTGAAATAACTGTGCTTTTAACTTTTTAATGGTCTAAAACAATGAACATTATTATAAAAACAATTGTTAAAAATTAAACTTCAATATGCTTTGTTCACTTTGTATTTGGGATGATTGTTTGTTTATTTGTATGATTGGTAATAGGATATGTTACGTATGATGAGTCTTAATGATGAAAATATTCATCTTGAAAAACAAAAGAAAAATGACATTTTCAAAACAAATTATTTGTATTTTATTTTGTTTTTGTTTTTGTTTCACGTCCAGGTTTTATTTTGGGGGAATGAGAAGAAAAAGGGCTCTTTATTTGTATATTTGGAAACTACTCAAAGTTCACCTTATTTATTACCATTTTGGCATGTTCAGTGCGCAAAATAATGTCTAAGAAAATCGTGGAGGCCTATATTGAGTCTTGTTTTGGGAGTTGGACCCTTCTGATAAACACACCCGAAATGCTTCATTACACATTCTGCAAGGCTCTGGAACAAATGTTGTTTTCTTAAAAAAAAAAATTTATGAGCAAGTATGCCTAATAATCGTAAGTTTACAAAATAACAAAGACATTTGAAAAATCTTTAAAAGAAATAAAAAAATTAAAAAACAAAACAAAAACGAAGCGCGACAGGACGAGAAACATAAATATTCTTTTAAGTTTGCCTACGATATCTCGATTTAAATATTTAATTATAAAATACCTAACTGCCATTATATTTCAAAATGAACAGTCACATATATAAATAGAAAGAGATACTCTCTATTTTTGGGCAAAAATAATCTAGCATTTGATTGTATTATTTTAGATAATATAGACAATCAAGACTGGTTCAGAGTATTTAGTGTGGTATGAAAGTTGCATTTTTTTGTTTTGTATCTAAAATTGTTAAAATTGTTCCTAAAACATAATCAATCATCCCTTTAAAATAGAGGAAATATTGTTTTTTTTTCTTTCAAGATAATCTTACACTGGCTTCAATTACAAGTCTGAATCAGTAATCTAATGTCGGGGACTGGTAACAATCTAATAACAGTAAAGCTAGCACACTATGCACATCATGGATCAACATGTGATACAAGATTTTCAAAACCCTGTTCCAATCTGAGTACATCAAATACATTACAAGATAAAGCCTTAATGTTATTGCCAAACATGTAGGCTTGACCCAGTTTACTGTTATTATTACTAAGTTAGTCGAATATCTAATAAAGCTGCCAACAAATGGCTATCAAGGGCCACTGAGCTACATTCAGGTCAGTCGTAGTGAAATATTTGTCCTAGATTTACATTTTCGTATCATAGATGGTAACTAAAACTGGTTTAGATTGTTCCTAAAACATAATCCACCATAATATTTTGAAATAGTGGGTATAGTATTAATTCCTTTCAAGATTTTGTAATTATGTTACACTTGCTTTAATTACAAATCTAAAAGGTGGGTGGTTAAATATTCAATTTTATAATTCAAGTACTTTAAGTGTATCAGTACATTCAATTAATCCACTATTAATTTTGATATCGACACTATAATTGCATATGGTACTTTTCATTAATATTTTGATTTGAAAAGACATTCCTATCAAATATTTACAGTAACTTCATATGAATGAATTTTGCAATATAAGTTTAAGCGACGCGACAAATTTAGGTATTCTTTCCATTGAAAGTGTATTACGCTTATTCAAGCAATTACAGGAAAAAGCCGCCTACGTCATGTTGCGCGAAAAACGTAATGTTTGGTCCATGATATTTTATTTTTTCTCTTTGCGCCTTTTGCCCCTATAATAACTTGTAACTTAAAGCCACCAACCTACTTGGATCTACCAATGAAAAAACATAGATTTTGATGAAAAGATAATTTAGCATATCATATACATGCTAAGTTGATTAAGCTGTTTTGCAGTTATTATTTGAATTAGTTTTCAAACCTTGCTCTTATTTTTTTTGACATTAGGGACCGTTCACAAACACTTGTAGGGGGGGGGGCTGAGCAAAAAAAAAATATCGCGGAAAATTTTCAGGACCCCCTTTGTCGACCTCAAAAAAATTAAGGGCACCCCTTTTTGCGACAAAAACTAGTGGTCAACCCCATAGAAAAGCATGTAAACTCAATTTTTACCGGATAATTTGTGTTAATTATTTGTCAAGGCCCCCCCCCCTACGAGGGTGAACAATTTTAAGGGCCCCATTTTTTGCATCAGACCCCTCGTTACGAGTGTTTGTGAACGGTTCCTATTTCAATATTTGAACAGTTAAATAGACACAAATCAGACAAATAATGTAAACAAGAATGTAAACAAGAATATTAAAATGTGAGAGTTGATAAAAATTTATCATTATGAGACTTTTATTTTGTGAATAATTAATAACATATTTTAAAATATACTAAAACACAAATACACACTTTCAAAAATCTTTGTTCTAGTTAAAACAAATGTTTAATGAATGTCGTGAATATTTTATCCACCAAGTTTTTATGCCAATACCACAGTCCTCTATTCTTGATAATAATAGGACTATAGTCTATAGTTAGATTTCTGTATAGTTTTACGAGAACTTCCCTGTGGCATTGCCCCGACGTTTGTTTCAATAACCATTACGTCTCTTTCCTTAAGTGAACTTTTGGCACTTCCATCATGTCCATGGAATTTATCAAACGGACACTTAAAAAAGATGTTTAAAGTGTGCGTGTCCACGAAAGAAGATTGTTCTAACTACTTGTGCTTTTTGCAACAAGTGTGTGTATGGCAAACTGATTTAATGCAACTAATGAAAGAAACGATTCACTTGGCTGATAGAGTGACCAATTTCTAAAGCGGCCACTTTTATATATGTATACCAGTGGCGTAGCCAGAAGGGAGATCGGTCAGCACATTACTGTTAGTTGGCAATTTGGGTTTGCAGAAAAAAAAGAGGGGAAAAAGGAAAAGGAAAGGAAGAAAAGAAAACAAGGGAAGAGAGGAGAGAAAGCAGGAGAAGGGGATTAATAAGGGTAATGTCAGTGTTTGCAGTGTTTGGGTTCGAAAGAATAAAGAATTAAGCTCATTTGTTTGGACCAGTTGGCAAATAGGTTCAAGTAGAAAAATGTCAGATAGAGGATAGGGCAGTTCTGTCACTATAGTTTCTCAGCTAAATCTTCGCATATTTTGTTATTTCTTAATTTTTCCAACTTTTCCAACAAATCTTCGGGCTAAGAAATCATCAACATATATATTTAATTTAACAACAAAGGTAGAAAATGCACAAAGTGCCAACCTCTGTGAATTATACATTAAATTGTAACAAAAATCCACCTATATAAGCAGTTGCCTGATTAAAAGAGAAGTGTCGAAAACATGGGAAGCAAGATAGATTGTTAATTGTTCTTTTTCTTGACAAAAAACACACACCACACGATCAAATCGATCTAAATTGGATGAAATGTGAGCCATAAAGGATCATAATAGAATGATCAGGAAAACTACTACTCTGTAGTATATTAAACCCTGGCTTTTTAAGAGTGTAGCTACTAACAGCAATATGTAATTTAAAACACTAATTTGCAATTATTTGAGAAACGTGGTGATTTTTACTTTTGCTAAGACTGTTTCAACAATTGCATCTAATTGGGTTCAGTGACTTTGCATAATACTGATCCTTGACAATTACAAAATGTTTTAAACATGATTGAATTCGATTGACGTACTCAATAGTCTCTTAATAGCACGAAGTTTTATGTGAAATTTTACGATATTGTAAAAATAGTACTAATCGCCTGGGATATGCAATGAAACTTATTCTGTTTTTAATGACAACAACAGGAATCCCTGTCTGTCACTGCGTATTATCTAAAACATAAAAGTAAATTTCAAAAACATGAGTGATATACGGATAGGTGATTTTTGAATTTTATCTATATTTACTTAATATTGGCTAAACCATTTTGAAAGTTCTTATTCCAGTTTAGTGTCTCTGGTGTGTTCTCTTTAATGTATCATGTTTACTTCATTTAAATGTAGTTTTGTTTTCTTAACTTTTGCGTCATAGCATTGCGTGATTTCATTGAAACTCAAGTCTTTACTTTGTCAGTGCATGGGTGATTTTAAATATTACTTGATTTTTGTGGAAATTGCTTTAAAAGTTAACTTATTTTCAACCTAATGTATGTGTCATAACGTACCTGTTGGACTTTCTGCCGAATCGCAAGTTAATCGGCTGTTGCGACACAATCGTAGCATATGCCTTTTGGGCATTAATATGATTTATAATTTTTCATTTTAAAAACAATTTTATATTTTCTAAATATATCATATAACTTACACCAAAGTCAACCTGATTGAACACACATGGTAAAATCCGTCTAGCTCATTATTTCTACACTTTCCTGACATTTGAAAAATGATAACATATTTGTTGGCAATATTGTTGACATTCAATCAAAAAGCTCTTGTAATTAGATGATGACTCGATGTTGCAAAGTTCTATATTTCTTGATTAGGGCCAAATTACAGGCTGTTAAAAAGTACACATTGTATGTTACCTGTAGACATAGATGTCAGCGACACGAAAATGGCAAGTTGAGAATATGCTTGAAAAGGTTTTTTAACTATCATAATATATAAATGTAAGAAGTGAGTAACAGCGCAAACGTAGCAGAAGTAATTGCAAAGGTAACTTGCTGTGAATGGTACCCGAACCCACAACCTCCCGATTACTAGCCGTGGACAGTGAAATAGCCTTGTAAATGAAGTGTATAAAAATGGCAGACAATGGTCAAATATCCAAAGTTAATTTAACACTTAAACTGTAATTACAAGGCAAAAATAGACAGGACTTGGCCTAAAAACGTCATTTGTTTCTTCTTATTTGATCTTCTTTTTAGCTAGAAAATGTTACCATGAGTCAAAATTGCAAGTGTGGAACCAGGCAATCTTTGCACATCTGATTTTATTTACAATTTACAAAATTGACCATAACTTTCGTTTCCGTTGTCGCACATCTGCATTTTTTTCTGTTATGGAAAGAAAATGTTTATAACCAAAAACAAATTTACAGAATGTATCATACTTTCTGAAATGGAGGCACTTTAATCACTGTAAACTTCTTTTTGATACACCCTGTATAAAACCACCCTCCATATATTTATTAACAAGTTGAAAAGACCATACCTTCCAATAAATAATAACCTGCTTCTCATAAAAATTAATGTGTGCTTAATGCTCAACTCAAGAGATTAAAAGGTCTTCTCTATCTATCTACATGGATGTAAAAACTGGACACTATCGGCAAACCTAGAAAATAAGCTTGAGAATTTTGAGATGAAATGCTTTCCAGTGAGTAACATACACAGCTCATAGAACTGTTTAATGATGTGAGATTACAGCGGCCATTAGAGTTGACAAATACATAATCTCTTTTAAACCGTGAAAGACTACAAACTTCGCTGGTCAAGTCACATGCAGACCTTCAGGAATCTGTGGAGAGGAAACAAAGACGAGGTCGCTCCAAACTGCCTTGGGGGATTAACCCTTGTTATACGGAGCGATTTTTACAAACATGTTATACGGAGGGGGGAGGGGTTGTTGCAACCCCCCTAAATTCTTTATAGCGAGTCTCTCTGACTCCCGTATGTGGTACCAATGGGTAAGTACCACATACGGGAGTCAGAGGTACCAATGGATAGGTATTAGTCCCCTCTTTCCCTTGATACCTAAATCGAGGTTATCCGTAAATGTATGACGTCACTGTGACGTCATAATTACCAAAATGTGAAAAATCGGCATTTGTACGGAAAATATAGGCAAAAATCAAAATTTTCTAAAAAATCGTAGGAATATCAAACTTTCATGCAGTGTTTTGCTAAATATTGTAGAAAATTACTAGATTTACATAAATACCAAGTTTGAAATGGATATCTGCTATATAAATGACTAAAAAGTACATATGTAATCACGGAGTTACACTAACCTTCCTGACCTCCGAACTTTGAACAGAGGGTCAAATATTTTTCGCTAGAATAAGCGGAAAGGATGAATTTCGGTAGGAGGGGTTGATGCAACCCCCACCCCCTTCGTAGAACTAGGGTTAAACATCAAGACACCGACAAACATGCATGCTACAAGTTTCTAGATACCTCCAAACACCACCGGACTAGGTGGAATGTAGCTCATCAGGTACGCCCCTACGATCTTCTAGATAAGGGGTAATGGGACAACTAGAACTAGAATAATCTGCAATATTTCATTTTTATACCTTTTCTTTACACATGTGTTGTCATATTCTTGATGTCTGCCACACAAAATCTATAACGTTTCCACTAAAGAGTTGAATGAGTTTCATTATCGCAGTAAATTTACTTTGCAACACGTTTACAGCTTCGAAAGCGTGTGAGGTATGACTGCCAATAACAATAGGTGTTTGGGTATTTCATCAGTAATAGCATATAAAGTTTATAATTGGTATTAGTATTTTTTAGCATTTGAGGACAGCTAGATACTGAACCGTGGCGTAACAAGAAATTTTCAGTCGGGAGAGCGAGCAGGGTTAAGACAATTTTACAGGGGCAAAAGAGTTCTTGTTCAGACACAAAAAGGTAAACCCCAAAATTTTTCATGTAGCAAAGTTCACAAACAATTGTTACAATTTTGGTGAAAATCAGAGTTTTATTTGAAATTATTGCCAAAATTTGCACCTAACCCATAAAAGGATAATTTTGCACAGTTACATTACCAATGTACTATATATTGAAACTCGGTACTTTTCTTGATTTCATTTGGGGATGTCGAGCGGGGGGTACATTTTTTCTGAGGGGCTACCGCCCCCCTGCTCCTCCTTCGCTGGGAACGCCAACGATACTGAAACACTATAACGTTGCACATTGGATTTTAAAGTCACCATCATGTTTCCCATTCTATTTGATTTAAGATTAGAATTAACTTAAGTTGTTTAAGATCATGGATTTCTGCTGTGATATTCATTATAGTCAAATCTCAGTCCAAAGATTTATTTCAAATCTCAAAGGAAGAATCATATATTTTTGAGGATATCAGATTTTATTTTGTCATCATTTCATTCAGGTAATTTAGTTTATTGAAACACGCCGATTGGTTTGAAATATTAATATATGATTCACCAAGAAAATGAGTATTATGTGTTCTTTGAATATAACCTATATTAAACTAAATGCAGGTATGAGTTTCTAATGAATATATTCTGTAATAGAACGACATGTTATATTATTCATAAAGATCTCATTTTTCAAAAAAAAAACACCAAAAAACGCATATATAAATGGAGAGAAATCTATTCGACAAAAAATGAACACTGAATGACGCATGACTAACTGAATGACGAATTAAATTACTAATTTACTAATTGCTAATTAATAGATATTCACCATTAATTAGTCAGTTGCGATGACAAATTATGAATTATATTTGTCATTTTGAATAAATTCAGTTAGTTATGCGTCATTCAGTTAGTTAATTGATCAATTAAAGACGCATTTGATATTCTCTAATTAGTCATGTAATTAATTATTTAACAATTAACTAATAATTAACTGATTACAAATTGAATATTTAGAGATGGGAACTATTTTTGTAACACCAACAATTGTTTTTCAACATTTCAAAGACACCTATCAACCTGCGGTATTCCACAGCATGAACTATGAAAAAATCACTTTGCATGGCTAATTTTTAATTAGTCAAATAAGACATGTTTTTGACTAATTAATATTTTCAGTGTATTGTATTACCTTTGTCATTTCAATGCATTTCAAATATAATTATCTATATAATTTTGTTTTGTTTTGAAGCTTAAGATAGGGACATATTGTACAAAAATGTAGAACGTAAATGTGACATGACTTATTTATTAGTATTAATATATAAACAAAACCATTTCTTTTCGTGAGGCTCTATGTACATAACATTGTTGCAAAGATATTATGCTTAGTGTCTTTTTATGTACAATATGGGTTATACGTATACTCTAATGTAGAAGTTCAGTTGACAATGGATATCCAAATACAAATAAAAACATAACTTGATATAGGTATACAAAACAATGTATTTTAACACGCCGATAGATTATTCCGATATACATATGTGACACGTCACATCAAAAGGTACAGGTTTTCGTCGTATAAATTTGGAGATTCAGGCAACTAAAACTTGCAAATTATAAAAAAAATGAAAAGAACATTACTGTCACACCAAAATATTAAGGTATCATTTTGAAGCTTTTAATAATTCCCCCTCGATGTTACGAAAATCTGAATTTTATTAAAGGTAGACAATTGGAAGAAACGTCATAGGTGTCGTTTCTTGACGTTTATTTGAACATTTGTTTGCTCATTTAAACATCATCGAAGGACAACTATCATACCGGTGGAATACCGCAGGTTGATAGGTGTCAAAAAAAAAAAAATTGAAGGTGTCTTTGAAATCAGCTGAGAAATCAACATATTTTATATTCATTATTTCTTCTAACGGAGGGTGATCCGGTTTTCATGTTCACTAAAACATGATCTCAAGATACCTCTAGAATAGTCAGTACGTTTTGACGGCCAATAATGTAAAGCATAATAAAGACAGTGAAACAAAAAGTCAAGACTTTATTCCAAACGTGTAAAAATAACTGCAAAAGCTATCAGTGTCAGTTTACATGCGCTCAGCGATACACCAGGGATGTATACTTTGATACCAAATCGTATCATACAAGAACGTGACGAAAATCAAGAATTTTGATTTAGACGTAAAGATATGAATATGCATAACATACGCATAACATTCGTAGTTGTGGAAAAAAATAATGTAGGTCACTTTATTAAGCACTTAAATATCTGTATGCGTTATTGCTGTCAATGGTGAGTATGGCGCAAGCGTATTTCTATAGGTATTTTTCATAATCTATATTAAAAAAACAGTGATAGAATATTTGACTTTCGACTTTAAGAGGAATCTGAATATTCTGGACAAGTAAAAACTCACCTTGTGCTGTAAGCTTGCTTAAACCTACCTTAAGATTCTAGTAAATCTAGCTATTGTTAATTAAAATATTTCACCGAATTAATTGTAAAGACCAAACTGTACATTTATAGATTTACTTTATAAACATATCCTGTAAATATTGTGGTGAGTGATGAGTCGTTACCACTCTATTTCATTTTTAAAATATCACAATGAATATAAAATACCTTAACTAAAGTAACTTCTATTTATCGTTACATACCAATGATATTGCCGTAGTTCAAATGTATAATTCAAGTCCATATTCATAGTATCAGTGACTAATTCATCAAACTCTTAGTGATTTGTTCAGTTATTTTTACTGAGAATTTGTTGCAAGAATACCTATTTGTGCTTTCTGAAAGCACAAATCCTGGATGAAATGCTTTCGCATTTGCGATGTGAGACATTCTCTTGCTAAATTGAGTTTTGAGTTAAAAATATTTGTTTTTAATGAGGCGTTCACTAAAGATTTGAATTAAGCTATTGTGTAAGACTAATATCTTATTGTTTTACAAAGAGATGTTTGAAGCAAACCATCAACATTGATTAATAGAACCCGTGATAGACTTAATAAAACATATTATTTGGACTTCTTTATGTATTAAAACATATGATTTTCACCTTTTCTAAACTGTTTCAACAATTGTATATCGCTAAATGGGTTCAATGACTTAACCACATCAATGATCCCTATCAATGCAATATGTCATTAATGTCTTAGAATTATATTTACATACCTTTTTTATATTTATTTATATTTATAACATTTGGTGGAAAACACCAGGCAAATTGAAGAACAATAAATTAAAGGGATGCCCTAAAAACATTACACAAGGAAAAAAAAAAAGATGAAACATGCCAAGACTAATTAAAAAAAAAACCTAGAGAAGATAGTCCTGAACAGCCAATTTGAAGGCTTGAAAGGTTGTGGACTGAACAATGGTTTCAGGTAAGTAGTTCGAAAGTGATGGAGCATAAGAGTAGAAGGATCTCTGAAAAAGAGTCGGACGACGGAAAGGAATGTTTACAGCACATGAGTTCAGATGACGTAGACCAGGACGGGAGTGAGGCTGGAATTGATTTGGAGAGGCATATAGATTGTGAAAGATCTTAAAAAGCTGGCACAGAGTAGCAATATCACGACGTTTGGATAGAAGCGGAAGATCAGAGTTCAAGAGGAGGTCATCATGGGATAATTTCCACTGCTGAAGAATTACACTAGAGGCAAATCGCTAAGTGGATTCAATACGATTGGTCAGTGTTTTGTTGAGAGGATGCCATGTTGTACAACCATATTCAAGAGTTGGACGGACCAAAGCTAAGTACAAAGTGCGGCGAGTATTGATGGGAGCGGACTGGAAGGACCGATGGATGAAGCCAATCGTTTTGCGAACTTTTTTGCAAATAGAGTCAATATGGAGATTCCAGGAGAGATTGTCAGTCAGCAAGATGCCAAAAAATTAAGCAGAGGAGACACGTTCAACGTCTTGGTTATCGAGAGAGAATGAAGCATCTGGAAAAGGATCTTTCTTCATGGATATGACCAAAAACTTGGTTAGCAGTGAGATGATTATTGCAGAACCATTGATGGATAGAGTTAATGTCAGATTGAAAGTCAGTGAGATCGGAAGCAGCTTCTATGGGTTTGAAATGGGTGGTGTCATCAGCATAGAGAACTAAAGAACTATTTAAAGAGAAAGAAGTGAGACAGAGATTTTTGACATAGATGACAAAAAGAAGAGGCCCCAGGACGGAGCCCTGGGGAACACCAGAAAGGACGGGGACAGGACGAGAATCAGTACCATGAACAGCAACAAGCTGGTTTCTGCAGGAAAGGTAAGATCTGAACCAACACAATACAGAATCGTTGATACCAACAGCTCTAAGTTTGTGGAGAAGAGGACGGGGGACACGGTCAAATGCCTTTGACAGGTCGAAGATGGCCATGGCAACACTTCTTCGATGCTCTAGGTGATCATACCATTCATGGAGGGCTGTTGTGAGAGCATCAGTGGTGGAAGACTTGGGAAGGAAACCAAACTGCTTCTTGGTGAGAATGTTATTGAAGTTCAGATGATGCAGAACATGACCATGAATGACCTTTTCGAGAAGCTTACTACAGATTGGTTGTAAAGAGATGGGTCTGTAATTGGAAGCAGAATGAGGGTCCCCAGATTTAAAGACAGGTATCACTCTAGAAAGGTTCCAGGCGTCAGGAATGCACCCAGTTGACAGGCTTAAGTTGAACAGGTCAGACAGAATTCGAGACACCATACTAACAGTCCGTTTGAGCATGAGGCTAATAATACCATCGACACCGGCAGCTGAGGTGTTATTCAGCTTTTTAACCCTCGTCTACCCAGGGGGGAGGGGTTGTTGCAACCCCCCCCCCCCTTAAGGTTTTTTCCCCGCTGCATAAAAACGAAAAAGCAACCGACCCCAGGCATTTGAGTAATCTCTTTTAAATCCTTTGCGGTCATTTTGATGAAAAAAATAGGGGGGTACCACCTAAGTTGGGGTTAGGGTAGGCCGTCAAAGTTGGGGTGTAGGGGGGTTGGTGAAGCCCCGAGAAATTTTAAGTCTCCAATTTAAAAAATATATGCATGCTATGAAGCTGAAACTTGCAGGGCATTGTTAGAATTATCATTTCCCTTCTTTATTAGCAAAAAACCGACGAAAATCGGTCATTAAGAACTTTTTTAGCAACATTTTGATTTTGGTAGCCATTTTTGCCAAAATCCCGATTTTTCCGATTTTCGACCTTTATGACGTCATAATTACG
>JXSR01S001882.1:59618-70198 GCA_000969725.1 Ophiothrix spiculata
CCGTTTGCTTGTCGTTACCCCCAAGTCGTAACATTGTAAATGCTCCTTTAGTCGCCACAGTGTAAAGCCACCTTTAGTCGTCAAAGTGTAAACTCCCCCTAATAAGGGATTGTTTATATTAGGTTGGGAAAGTAGGTCTTCAATAAGGGTTGGTAATATAGGTTTTCAATATAAGTAGTTTAGACGGTATTTTGAGCTTTATGATGGTCAGATGAATATGTTTAAACACCTATAGTGTTGTTACTAGGTAATATAAACAACATCTATAATAGAATTGTTCACTTGAGACAATGTGAAATGCTGTCATACGAATAAATGGATCATCGAGATTTGACAGCACAAGAATATTCGGATTGACAAACACGTACATGTTTCTACCGTATATGTAATGACTCACCCCGAAAAGAGGGAAACTGGTGAAAATAGGGAGCAAAAAATAAAGAAAATAGTAAGAATTTCCAGCCGATTTTATGTTGTAAAATGTGATTGCCTAGATCAATTTTAACAAGTAAGGTGCCATTTTAAAGCTTAGAATATGCTTTAACAGATGATATGATAAAATCAAAATTGATATAATCTGCAAAGTCCCCCATTCGGGGTGAGCCATTATATATATACACATTTACGAGTGCCTCTCCGCGACATTAGTCCGTCGTTGTTAGAGTTATTTCGAAAAGCCATTACGTCCATTTGTTTGTGTAAAGTGAACTATGTGTATTAAAGAATTTACCAATTGGATACTAAAAGTACATATTTGAATGATAAATGTCTGCGTAAGTAGATTCATTTTGCTACCTGTACTTTTAGCAAGAACTCTTTGTATGGCCAACTGTTTTAATACTACTAATCAAAGAAACGAGTCCTTTGGCTGGGCATAGTTTGACCCATATTTTTAGCAAACCAAGAATCCATTAACAAAATTTAGAGATAAATTTAATGAGTACTAATTTAACATTTATTTAATTTTACTTACTTCCCTTTTTCTCATGTACAAATATCAAGTTGCACAACTTTTTCTGTTTTTGTTCTTTTCAAATGTACTTTTTTTTAAATAAATTTTTACTAAACCCTTTCAATCCCGGGATTATAGACATTCAAATTAATAATGTTAATATTCATGAAAAACCTTTACCTGTCAGATTGTAGTTTGTGCGTGTTATAAAGTCCACTTGACACGACTATCAACAGAATTGTGACGACCTCTAAATGACTTAAGACGACTGTAAACGGTATAGAAATGTCAGAAAACTTAGTGTTGCAGGGGCCAATGAAATCATCAACGACATCACAAATAATTTGACTGATAGTCTGCGTTGGCAATTGAATATTTTCCGCGTTAACCGCGTTAATTAACAATGACTGGCAGACAATTCAAAACTGTAATCCGCAGGTCTCAGTTACCCCTTAAGGTGCGTTTACACTGTGACGACTTGTCTTGACGGAGGATAACGGATTTGCAACTAAAAACTTGCAACTGAAAACGACTGATAGTTATTGGATTAGCGGATTGTGTGAGCGTTTAACTGACTTTAACTAACGATGACGGGCGGAGAATTCAAACTGCAATCCGCAGGTCCCGTTTGCTTGTCGTTACCCCCAAGTCGTAACATTGTAAATGCTCCTTTAGTCGCCACAGTGTAAAGCCACCTTTAGTCGTCAAAGTGTAAACTCACCCTAATAAGGGACTGTTTATATTAGGTTGGGAAAGTAGGTCTTCAATAAGTAGTTCGCGGTATGGGAACACTGAGGGTCAGACGAATGTTTACATATAGTGTTGTTATTAGGGGATACATGCAATATCTATATTAGAATGGATCCTTTGTGACAAATTGCAACGTTTTTCTAAGTTACTAAGCAAATTATTAACCATCAGCCGTATTTTGTGCTTTACCGATTGATGAGTGATCCATCGATTGATCTGTTTCAATATTGAGCCGAAAAAATGTTGCTTAACTCTAATTGTTGCACCGTCAACCACATAAAAATGTTGTTAATGGTAATCGGTGCATTACCTCGCTTCACCGGCATTCTACTAATCCTTAACTCGTATTTTTGTCACCACCAACTAGATCACCTATCAACTTTGAAAGCGATTACCTGACTCTATTTCTTTCTAATTATTATGGCAAAGGCAATATTATTGATAAATTGAGGATTAAATGCGACACTCCATTACTCTTACTTTACATTTCAAGCCACATTAATTGAAAATAAATTAAAATCTCGTAATGCTTTCCAAAGTTACTAAGCAAAATATTAACCATCAACCGTATTTTTTTGCTTTATTCGTTTTTGTTGTATGGCTGTGCGTTTTGTTTTTTGCTGCCAAATGATTTCTGGAATTGGTAGATGTCTAGGGGATTCTAGTAATGCATATAACTCGCGTATGGGCAGTCGTCCATGAAAGACTGCACATATGGAAAACCATCAATCATATTGCAAAAAATAGGCTTTTGCCATTTTACCTACTGGTCTTTTTAGTCGCTCAGTACTACCTGGAAAGTGTAAATACCTGCGTATAATTATTCTTGGAGGAATAGTTAAGGATTGTAGACTCATATTTGTAGAGTAACGAGAGGAAACAATTGACCACGCTTGTACACGGCCAGCGAAGAGTTGGGATGGCGAATTGGCCGAGGAACATGACAGCGGCCCTGAATTGACGTCATATTGTTTTCATTAAGGAGTGTTGGTGTAATTAAATTTTAAATATGATGGCTATGACCATTGTAACCTTTTCTTTGATGACAGAAAAATTGGTGTTTATCTTATGGTTTGACTTTCATTGGTATGTATTTATTCGAAAAACTTGCGACAATTGACGGGAATATCGATAACATCTTATTTATCTTCATTCTCAGCAAACCAATGTTAAAATATTTTAGGAACATGTCAACAGTTTGCAAACTACCACTTATCGTTCTTGAAAATGACGTCAAACTCGACTGCACACAGGTTTTGGATGACAGGATCTTCGAAAAAGGCGTTAGCAGTATCAATCTAAACGCATATGCGCATTACGCAAAGACACGTGAGATAACATTAACCGACGAGTCTTGAATAACAACAATGTCAAGTGTCGGGAGTTGATACATTTAACATCTGATCCTCGAAAGATATCAGCTCTCAAACAATTGCTAATTCTGAATGGCATTGTAGAAGTGGGCAGCCGCCATCATTAAATTGCATGGCTAGTTATTTGTCATTGAAATTAGTGTCAATAAATAACAAATAATTAAAGGAAAAAAACATGAAAATAACATCATAAAGGTATCATTATAACTAACATAACAATTTTTTTCATACCAACGTTTTGAAAACGCTATTTAAATTTTGCGCCAAAACTACAGTCGACGGTGTTGCAATACATATGACTAGTGTGTGTTCTTTAAAAAATATTAACAATTATTTGCAAAAAAAGTGACCAGTATGCAATATGCATATTAAGAAAATTGACCAATTGACCAATCAAGCGTCAGGATTTTATTCTGCGCATAGTTTGTCATTTCGTACGTGTTGGGCCAAGAACACACAATTTTGCCAAAAATAAGCCAAAAATACAATACTTGAGCCCATTACGTACGTGTTTTTGTATGTATCAGGCCACTACATCCCTTGTCAGTGGTGTTTTTATGATTTAGATATTGGATGTTCAACTTACTTGATAGCAACAATACATTAAACTAGGTCATGCCTACATCTTCGATAATGTAATTAAAGCTGTATCTAGTAATGTATTTTTTTAGTTCAGAACAGGATGATTGGATGAAATAATGGGATAAGAGTTTCAACGTGTTACCTTCTGACTCTTCATAATTAATCCGAATATACACCAACCACAAATGGAAAGAGAAACTGCATTTGAAACATATAGAATTGCGATTTAAGTATATAAAGTTAATATCAAGGACTATTCTTATACTTTCTATGTAGCTCCCTTTTGGAGTTTTATATCTTCAAAATAATTTTATTATTATACACTCTTTCAGAAGCATAACTATTCTTATTAGTCCCAAGACGCATTTCCTGGAGATGGGACCGCGCTTGTTCCGATTTGAAACAAAGTAGAGATTAAAAGCACCTTTAATGCCAACTGTGTTTTTCTACTACATGTACACATTATAGGTTGGCGAATTTTGTTCTGTTTTAATTTGATTTAGCAATTGATATCACCTAACATTTGTTTACTGATTTCCTATACTAAACTTATATAAAAACATACAGTACGTTAACAGTGGTTATAGAGTCATTGTGTACAGATTGTATATAGAGATAAAAAAAAACTAGGCTACAGACGACTATAATATTAAATACATACCAAGATTTAAAATAAATCTCGAATTTTAAAATAAATCCCTCTGTTATTAGGGACTGTCTAAAACGCTTCATGTAAAAGGAAAACTTGAAGAAAGCATCCAGATAGTACACATTACTTGTTACAATTACGATATATCACAATTGACTTCTTTGCCATGTTGCCTACATCTTCTGTTAAGTTACTTGTCGCAAACTGAAAACTAAATTCTCATATCTGCAATACTTTATTTCCATACCTTTTGTAATCCCTTTTCATATAGATTGACATGTTCCTTATATCTACCTTTTAATCGGCTTCAATTGTCAACAACACGCAATTTATATCATTCTAAGTGTCCCTACAGATACATGGAAGAGATAAACGAGTCTCATTATCACAGTAAATTTACTTTGCAAGACGTTTACAGCTTCTAGACAGTGTGAGGTATAACTCTAAATGACAATAGGTGTTTGGGGGATTCTAATGGCGTCATTCATCAGTAAAAGCATACGGAATGTAATTGGTCTTAGCATTTTCAGCAAAGGGTAGAAGCTAACCTTTAAAGACATACATAGGTTCTACTGAAACATATTGTACATTAAATTATACAATCGATATCTGGCATTAAATTGGATAACAATGATTTATTCAATTTAAACCTAAAACATGGTTTCTTTGCCACTTTAAGGTTAAATAATATCTGCAAATATAACGCATGATTCAAAGATTAAAATTGTCTCAGCATGTGGGCAGTCAGTCTTAATCAATAGTCTACCAGTTATAGTATATCATGTTTTTTCTCTTGAATCATCCTTTTCCTTCGATCCAATCTGAAATATATCAGAAGAAAGAGTACATTGAAAAAGGCACACATTAATTTGTATTTTGGATTAGAATTAACTAAGTTTGATTTATGATCAAACCAGGGTAATGCTTTATAATTAAAGAGTCTGTCCAAAAGCTCGACCAGCTTTTCTCTCCCATAAAATCCATCACTTCTATTATGGCTGTTGTCTTTACCATGACGAAATAACGCTTTATAAAGTTTTTCAGTAAAAAAATCATAGTTTAATCATGTTTAGCCATGAAAAAAAGTGAGAAATAAAGAGAATTACTTTTAAAACAAGGTATCGTTTGTTATATTTGAGTTAATTTTGTCCAAATTACTTTTCTTTGTATTAGACTAGTGTCTCATCGTCCTATTAATCATGTGCATTAATTAATAGAATCGTAATAAGTTCTAAAAGCATAGATAAACACTTATTTGCATCAATTAAAGAAATGTGGTGATTTTCACGTTTAACAGACTGTTTTAACAATTGCAACTAATTGGGTTCAGTGACTTTGCATATTCATCATCTATAACAATTACAAGATGTTTTGAATATATTTGATTGTGTATAAATAGCCCACTTAAATAATAGAACTTTAATGTTGGTTGACCAAAATAAACTTCTCAAAACACTTTTTTTTAATAATTTGATATATTATTGGATTAATTAGAATTTTTCAATGACACCAGATTCGTTATAATAGCTTGCTTTATGGCTGAGTAATTCCCTTTCCTAACAGTTGGGTTAAAAACACTTTCAAATTTTGTTTGAAAACTTTATGTGGTAGATTTAACATCAGGATTATTTTTTCCTGTTGTGATGTTCATTTTGTCAATAAGCAACTTTATGAAGAGGAATGAGTTTCTATATCGTACCGCCATTGTAAAATGAAAACGTGAGACACAGTAATGGGCCAAGCAAAAGACCACTTCTGCATGCCCCAGAAGGAACGCTGAAAGTCAAATACGGGTACTTCTGCACGAACGACCAGTAAGTTATTTTACGCAACGTAGTAATGGTAGATCCAGCAGAAGTACCAGTATTTATATTACTTTCAGTATACAATATTCGACATGGAAAAGTGATCTATTGAGAAAGGAAAAAAGAGTCATCGCAATTAAAAGTGAATTGTCAAAATGAAATTTTGAAATAACTGTGCTTTTAACAATTTAATGATCTAAAACAATGAACATTATTATAAAGAAATGCTATAAAATATATGAAAAACTTGGAGAATTTAACTTAAATTTGCTTCATTCACTTTGTATTAGGGATGATTGTTTGTTTATTTGTATGACTGGTAATAGGATATGTTACGTATGATGAATCTTAAGGATGAAAATATTCATCTTGAAAACAAAAGAAAAATGACATTTTTAAAACAAATTATTTTTATTTGTATTTTTTTTATTCTCGTCCAGGTTTTATTTTGGGGGAATGAGAAGAAGGGCTCTTTATTTGTTTAATTAGAAACTACTCAAAGTTTACCTTATTTATTACCATTTGGCATGTTCAGTGCGCAAAATAATGTCTAAGAAAATTGTTGAGGCCTAAATCATTTCTTGTTTTGAGAGTTGAACCCCTCTGATAATCACAAAACACACCCGACATGCTTCATTACACATGCTGCAAGGCTCTGGAACACATTTTGCTTTCTTATAAAAATGTTTATGAGCAAGTTTGCCTAATCTTAAATACAAATTAAATTAAATAATAAAATTTAAAAAAACCCGATGCGCAACAGGACGAATTATATATTCTTTGTCAAAATTGAAATACGAATTAAATATTCTTTTTACTTTGCCTACGATATCTCGATTTAAATACTTAATTATAACATACCCAACTGCCATTATATTTCGAAATGAACAGTCACATATATAAATAGAAAGAGAAACTCTCTATTTTTGGCCAAAAATAGTCTATCATCATTTGACTGTATCATTTTAGATTATATAGACAATCAAGACTGATTCAGAGTATTTAGTGTGGTATGCAAGTTTTTTGTTTCGTATCATAGCTTGTAACTAAAAATTGTTAAAATTGTTCCTAAGGCATAATCAATCATACCGTAAAAAATAGAGGAAATATTTTTTTTTATTTTAAGATAATCTTACACTGGCTTTAATTACAAGTCTGAAAGTAATTTCAGTAATCTAATGACTGGTGACTGGTAACAATCTAATAACAGTAAAGCTATCACAAAATGCACATCATGGATCAACATGTCATACATGATTTTACAATCGATTTCTATTATTTCCAAAATCTGAGTACATCAAATACATTACAAGATAAAGCCTTAATGTTATTGCCAAAGATGCAGGCTTGATCCAGTTTACTGTTGTTATTACTAAGTTAGTCGAATATCTAATAAAGCTGCCAACAAATGGCTATCAAGGGTCACTAAGCTACATTCAGGTCAATCATAGTGAAATATTTGTCCTAGATTTACATTTTCGTATCATAGATGGTAACTAAAACTGGTTTAGATTATTCCTAAATCCTAAAAAATAATCCACCATAACATTTTGAAATAGTGGGTATAGTATCAATTTCCTTTCAATATTTGGTAATTATGTTACATTTGCTTTAACTACAAACCTTAAGGTGGGTGGTTAAATATCCAACTCTATAATTGAATTCAAGTACTTTAAGTGTATCAGTACACCTACGTCATGTTGCGCAAAAAAACGTACATTTTGGTCCATGATATAGTTGAAATTGCTATATTTTGATATTTCCATTTTAAGCCTTTTGCCCCTATTATGAGTTAAAACTTATTGACACCGTTCAATAAAAGCAACCAGACTGCTTGGATCGACCAATGAAGAAACATAGATTTAAAAAGAAGAGAATTAAGCATATCATATACATGCTTAGTTTTGCATTTATTATTTGAACTAATTTTCAAATTTTGCTCTTAATTTCTTTGATATTTTTTCAATCTTTGAACAGTTAAATAGACACAAAGCAAACAAACAATGTAAACAAGAATATTAAAATGTGGGAGTCGATTAAAATGTCTCATTATGAGACTTTTATTTTGTGAATAATTAAAAGCATATTTTAAAATATAATACACAAATACATATTTTCACAAAATCTTTGTTCTAGTTCAAACAAATTTATAATGAATGTCGTAAATATTTTATCCACCAAGTAATTATGCCAATACCATAGTCGTCTATTCTTGATAATAATAGGACTCTAGTCTCTAGTTAGATTTCTGTATAGTTTTACGAGTTCTTCCCTGTGGCATTGCCCCGACGTTTGTTTCAATAACAATTACGTCTCTTTCCTTAAGTGAACTTTTGGCACTTCCATCATGTCCATGGAATTTATCAAACGGACACTTAAAAAGATGTTTAAAGTGTGCGTGTCCGCGAAAGAAGATTGTTCTAACTACTTGTGCTTTTTGCAACAAGTGTGTGCATGGAAAACTGATTTAATGCAACTAATGAAAGAAACGATTCACTTGGCTGATAGAGTGACCCATTTCTAAAGCGACCACTTTTATATAATTATGTATACCAGTGGCGTAGCCAGAGGGGGGGGGGGTCGGTCGGCACTCGGCACATTACTGTTAGTTAGCAATTACGGTTTGCAGAAAGAAAAAAAAAGAAGGAAAGAAAATTAGGGAAGAGAGGAGAGAAAGCAGGAGAAGGGGGTTAATAATGCTAATGTCAGTGTTTGCAGTATTTGGGTTCGAAAGAATAAAGAATTAAGCTCATTTGCTTGGGCCAGTTGGCATTTAGGGTCAAGTTGAAAAATGTCAGATGGAGGATAGGGCAGTTCTGTCATTATAGTTTCTCAGCTAAATCGTCGCATATTTTGTTATATCTTAAGTGTATCAAAAGTGTATCGAAAACATGGGAAGCAAGATAGATTGTTAATTGTTCTTTTTCTTGACAAAAAAAACACGATCAAATCGATCCAAATTGGATGAAATGTGTGCCATAAAGGATCATAATAGAATGATCAGGAAAACTACTACTCTGTAGTATATTAAACCCTGGCTTTGTAAGAGTGTAGCTGGTAACAGCAATATGTAATTTAAAACACTAATTTGCAATTATTTGAGAAACGTGGTGATTTTCACTTTTGCTAAGACTGTTTCAACAATTTCATCTAATTGGGTTCAGTGACTTTGCATAGTAATGATCCATGACAATTACAAAATGTTTTAAATATGTTTGAATTCGATATTCTCTTAATAGCACGAGATGTGAAATTTGGCGATATTGTAAAAATAGTACTAATCGCCTGGGATATGCAATGATACTTATTCTGTTTTTAATGACAACAATACACGCGTTTGGTTTACAACATGAATCCCTGTCTGTCACTGCGTATTATCTAAAACACAAGTGTAAATTTCAAAAACATGAGTGATAGTATACGGATAGGCGATTTTTAAATTTTAAACTTCTTATTCCAGTTTAGTGTCTCTGGTGTTTTCTCTTAAATGTCTCATGATTACTTCCTTTAAGTGTAGTTTTGTTTTCTTAACTTTTACGTCATAGCATTGCGTGATTTCATTGAAACTCTAGGTTTTACTTTGTCAGTACATAGATGGGTTTAAACATTACTTGATTTTTATGGAAATTGTTATAAAAGTTAACTTATTATCCATCTTTTTAAGCTTACGTATGTGTCATAACGTATCTGTTGGACTCTCTGCTGAATCGTAAGTTAATGGACTGTTGCGACACAATCGTACACTCTTAGAACGCCAGGATCAAATATATGAGTAGTTTTTCGGATCACTTTGTTTTGATCCGTTAAGGATCATTTTTGATCAATTGTTGGATCGTTTTGATCCGTTTCCAGATAGATATCAACAAACGGATCATGTTTGCCATGATCAACTTTGATCTGATTTCCGAATCAATTACCCAGATAACATTAAATATTGGGCCAATATTGGTTTTCGATCGCCAATCTTCATGTCGGGTTCACTTTGCCATCATGAGTCAACTAATTTTGCCTCTCTACCTACGAAGAGAGGAACACCTTTTTGTTTACCAAGCACTTGAGCGTGGTTGCCCCCTGCATGGTCAGCACTTGAGCGTGGTTGCCCACTGCATAGTCAGCATTAATGTTTGTTTACTTGATAGCGTTGAGATCTATAGATAATTTTCAATTGTGGTTAAGAGGTGATTGCTCTGGTTAAAGAAATCAATATCAGCTAACTTCCTCTTGGAGGGCAAAAGAACCTGACATGTTGGCATTGGCATTATCTTACTAAGTAATATAGGGCCAATCTTGGCATTTTATCGGTATTTTGTTATTGCCATCATATTGGGAACCTAAATTGGTCCAATATTGGTACAAAATATTGGTAGGATATTTTTGCGACAAAAATTAGTGGCCATCCCCATACAAAAGCATGTAAACTCAATTTTAACCGTAAAATGTGTGGTAATTTTTTTTCAAGCCCCCCCCCC